>LZPO01088072.1:25111-38413 GCA_001675575.1 Neotoma lepida | reverse complement strand
GAATGTTTTATTGTAACAGGGTTATTTTATATGAATTCAATCAATTAAAAAATAAAAATTTTAAAAATGTGCATAAAGAAAAACCAGGGTTGAATTATGGTGTTAAAAATTAGAATTTACTACTACAGATATCAAGACCTCGAGGTCCTCATGTTTCTGTAGAANCACCTGGGTCAGATTGTGTGCCTGAGTGTCCAGCAGGAAGTGCTGAAGCAGATGTGCAGGTGTGTGGGAGGGCAGGTCATTGCATGAGCTGATTCCCAATTGGGATGGGGCTGGCTGCTGGCTTGTTAGTGGTAAGGTAAACATTTCTTTTTGAGATGACACTTTTATTTCTTTTTGGGTAGAGAGCTTTGAAATAACTTTAAACAAAGATGCATGAACTTTTAAGGCTCTGTTTTCAAAGAAAGCTGTGTATGGAAGACGTTTTTTTAAGTGGCTTCTCTACTATCATGAATACTTTTTAAATTTTTCTATCAGCATAGTTTATGGGGAATGACATAAGAAAGGAATTTCTTGTGTGGTTATGTATTATTTCCCTTTTATTATAGTCATTTTCAGAAATCAACATCTTGTCAGGTCTATAATAACCCAACAAGTTTGTTGGCAGTGATTACATCAAANAGAAGCTATTGTATACAGATTAATCCTCTAATAAAGGAAGTGATGTCTTCTTGGTTTTGTTTTTTGAAACTATAAATGCCACATTCGAGAGGGCCTTAACAGACTTTGGTAGGCTTGTAATTAATTTCTCTGTGTATCTTGANGAAACTTTAAAACAGATTTTGTATTCTGTGATGTCATCCTTTTCTGATCCATTTATTGCTTTGTGTTTGTTCAGTCTAACTATTAAAAAGTTAGGAAGTGTAGGACTGAGGATGGTGTCAGAGCTTCAACAGGCTAGGCGCATGCTCTTCCGCCGAGCCACACCTCCAGACTACTGCATGTTGTAAATGCCTCCTGGGCAAATAGTTTTACTAATTCTAGTTTCTATGGACCTTTTAATGCATTTGCTGGTTCACTTTCTTGTGTGACTTTGAGTTACAAGTCTGGTGTGTCAAGACTGCTTTTGCACAATCAACTTCCTTACTTTATATTTTACTGAAAGTGCTGGTGTGCCAAGGAGCACTCTGGAGATAGCTCTGGCTGATTAGGTGAAAGTAAAAGCCCCTGTGGAGACCCTTTTAAAATTTTATTTCTTAGTTTTGTATGCTCTAAATAAGCTCTGTTGGTACAGTTTTAGCTCTGTCAAGAGAATACGCATTTACTAATGGAACTACTGATGGCATTTACTTTCTAATATATTCTCAGGTTTAAATCTATTTACTTGAAATGATTATTCATAGGCCTCAAGTCACCCAGAAGCAACCACCAATGCCTAGTATTCTAATATATAGTAAGGACACTTGTATTTATTAGTTTAGATACCACGTGTGACTCCATAGCCTCATTCCATCCGTTTTGTTACTGCTTGTGGCCACCTGCCCACTAAAGAGATAAGTCGTTTGACAGACTGGATGGGTCAAGTCTGCAAGTTCACTATCTGGTGTGTGGAACTTGGTGAAGGGAAGGAGTTTCCCCTTTCCCTGTTGTTCTTCCTGCCTTACGTTTTGCATAGAAAGCCGTCTGGCTAACTTGTGATCTTGAAGTAGCTGTGAAAATGAAAAGTACGTATTGATTAATGTAGATCAAATAGAGGGGCCGGAGTCAGCTGTGTGTGGTGGCACGTACATATGTGTAGTCCCAGTTATTGGATAGGGCAGGGGGACCCCACAAGTTTGAGGCCCATGTGGGCAGCAGTGAGATCCTGAAAACAAGCCTCTTATTATCATGTGGTGGACCTGATGAACTTGTCTGGACTACCTAACTCTGGATGCGAGTAGAGGGAATGGATGAGAGAAATCACCCATTTGATTAAATTACTGTGGCCAGATTTCTGATCGTGGTCCCTAGCTTACATACTGTTTCATCAAAGGTAGTCACTTTTTCTACCCCCTTTCTGAGATCATTTTTAGTTATCAGGATTGAACATCCTCCTGTTTTTATGTGCTGTTAGATCTCACAGAAGTTTTAGTCTTTTAATTCCATCTCTGAGCATCTCCTGCCCCTAGCTCTTCTCATGATATCCATGGCTGGCCAATCATTTACAGACCTTTCTCCCAACATTCACTTTGTATGTATGTCCTGCTTACCTATTGGATAAGTACCTAGCCTTTTCTCCAGTCCTGGAGTTCTGAGGCCAGTTCTGTGTGAGAAAAGTACTATATGAGGTAGGAAGAATTGGAGCCACTTCCTGTTGGTGATTTCTACTCCCAGCTGCTCCTAAGTTGTCCACACAGGTGAAGCTCAAGGTCCTCAATAAGGAGTACATCTTTCTTCAAGTCTGTCTCTCAGCTTGTGTTTGGGCATCTGGAAAGCACAGGACTTAGAGTATTTCCAACTGCCACTGCACACTCCATGCGCTCAGTCAACTGACTGTTGGCTCATGCTACTTCCTCAAACGTAGCTCATACTGGTGCTACCATCGCTCGATGAGTGATGTCTTCCTCCTTTTAAAGGTAACCATTCTAAAACCCCTGGTCTTATGATATGGACTCACAGGTGTAGAGCGAATCTTAAACGGTCTTATTAATTGAAAACACCAGGCCAGGTATTGAGGTAAATTCTGAATGATCAGAGAGACAGAACAAGCCACAGCCAACCTCACCTTGCCAACTCCTTAGCTGATCTTGTTTCCTCAGACTGCAGGCTTCTGAGTCTTCACCCAAATGAATCTCAGCTCAACTCTGCTCAAAGCCTGAAAGCTTAAGAGGCCTCTAGCTTCTGGTTTCCACACCTTTTATACCTGTCTCTTATACACATCTAGATGTGTATAAGAGACAGAATTAAAGGTGTGTGTGCCACCATGCCTGGCTGTTTCCAGTGTGGCCTTGAACTCACAGAGATCTGGATGGATCTCTGCCTCAGGAATGCTAGGATTAAAGGCATGTGCTATCACTGNCTAACCTCTATGTTTAATCTAGTGGCTGTTCTGTTCTCTGACCCCAAATAAGTTTTATTAGGGTACACAATATTTTGGGGGACATAATATAATCACCACACACAGGTATGANCTGTGGAGTCAAAGAGTTGGGTTGATATTCTAACTGCAACTTCTGGTTGAATAACCTTGGGCAAATACAATTTCTCTGCCTCTTGCTTGTCAAATGTGTGTACTATATCTTGTGGTGGGCAACTATTAGGGCAAACCTATAAGTTTTGTTTCATATAAGAAAATATCGATACTCTCCACTGCTCCTGCTCCAGTAGTTATCCCCTTTATGTCAACTTCTCAATTGCCATTGACCTCTCAAACTGAAACTACCGTTGTCTTTTCTCCTTTAATGTCTGTGTTCTGTGCCCCTCAGTGCTGACTCAGCTTCCACAAAACCAAAGTGTGCTTTCCAAAGAGCTAAACAAATGCTCTTGGTTGCACTGAGAACTCAGACCCTAATGATAGATCTAGTCTGGGCAGTGAACGAACTGGATGTGTTCCTTGCTCATCTAGCAAGAGAAAAAAAATGAAAACACTTGCAATCCCAGGGCATAGTTTGCAGAAGGGAGCATTGGCTGTGGTGGGAGCACGGCGGCTGCGGAATCCTGAAGGAAGGGCTGTGGAGAACAGAAGGAATGCACTGATAGAAGAGGTATCCAAAGGAGAGGTGCTGGACCAGTGGAAGGGAAGCAGCAGCGGGACTAATGGGATGACCACACTGAGCAAAAGAATGAGGAGATGAGTGAAAAGGAGAAAATGAAATTTGGATCAGATTCACAATGGACTGTATGTGTGTTATTATGGAAACAGGAAGTCGTTTACCCGAGGCTTCCGTAAAGCTTGCATCCCAAGGAATTTTTGAAGTCATCAGCTTCTCTAAATGCATTATGTATCTACAGTAACACTAAACTTATTTAGTGAGTCTGTCCTCTGGCTACTGATATCCAGTATTTACTCTGGTGAAGTTTGAACCCTGGGCATATATAGGTAAGAAAAATAAAAATAAATAAATGTAAAGTTTGCCTTCAGACAGCAGAGGGCAGTCTTGCCCTCTTTAATATAGATAGATGCAGGCACCAAACAAGGTTGGAGCAATCAGTTTAAAATTACCTTAAGGTTAGCTTGAACTAACTTTACCCACATTGTCCTCTCACTGGACTCCAGCAGCATNGGTGAATCATATTTATAACTTGAAAACAGGGCTTTCCTTGGTCATTTTCAGTAGCCTCTAGTGGAATACCAATAGTGGAATAACCAATATTGTTAAGTACACAAGCAGCAACAAAGAGACTGGTAAGGGCATTGAGACTGTCCTTGTCACCTCTGATGCAGAGAGGATGAAGGAGAGTGAAGTGATATCTAGTTTGTAAGCAGAGAAGCAAATGCTTCTGCAGAATAAACCGCTGTGCTCAGTTCACAGGAGCAAAGCTGTAACAGAATATGGAGCTGCAACAGTTAACAGTGAAGCTTGTCAAGTGAAAGGATCCCAANGAGAGGAATGCTTTGTCATTCAACTTGAAAACAGTCCAGCAGAGGCATATTCGCAGAGGTCTGTGGAATGCTAACTGTGTTATCAGGATCCTGTTCGTTAGATCACTTGCAATGTAGGTTGCTGCAAAAATATAGGAACCTACACATTGAGACAGTCTGATGATAAGCCCAGAGGTCTCCATTCTCCACTGGAATAAAAAGCCTAGTAACTGCTCTACCCTCCTGGCATCTTTTGGGGACTGGATTGGGTTGAACCTAGGGTATCCTGCATACTACATATACACCAGTGAGCTACTTCCCAGTCCTCTTTCTATTTCTTACTTTGAGATAGAATCTCATTAATTTCCGGAGGCTTCCCTTGAACTTAGTCTATATCCCAGGCAGGTCTTGAACTTGTGATCTTCCTGCCTCAGCCTCCTCCCGAGTAGCTGAGAGTACATGCTTATGCTTCCAACTGAACGTTGAAAACCATTGTTTTCAGGGTCCCTGTAAACTGTAGGTGATTTATTAAAGTTGAACTTGAGCTCATTACAGGTACTGCTGTCCTAATAGGTTAGCGGGAGGACAGAACTCTTGGTTGATCGGTACATAGGTCTGGGTTTTTAAAAATAGCTGCATGAGATTCTATTCTGTGGCTTTATCATAGNTTAATTCAGAAACTATTAGGAACTTCAAGTTGTCACTGTTTTGTTTGTTTGTTTTGTTTTTTCAATTTTGTTTTTGTTCTTATACTATGTTCCTATACTGTGCTTCAAAAAATGTTTTACATGCATTGCTNTGTAATGCTCCTTACTTACAAAGAACAGTTTCTCAGAAGTGGNATTCAAGTTCAGAANGTCTTCATGTCTTTTTAGTTTTGTAAGCACTGTCTTAGATGGTTTGGTGTTTTGAATAAGAATGGCCCCCATAGGCCCATACATTTGAATGCTTAGTTATCAGGAGTGCCACTATTTGAGGATTAGGAGGTGTGGCCTTGTTGGAGGAAGTGTGTCACTGGGGGTGGGCTTTGAGGTTTCAGAAGCCTCTACTAAGCCTGGTGTTGCTTTCTCTACCTGCAAATCAGGATGTAGCTCTCAGCTACTGTTCCAGTGCTGTGAGTACACTCTGCTCCTGCCATGCCCCCCACCATGATAATGGACAACTCTCTGAAACTGTAAGCAAGCCCACAATTAAATTCTAAGAGTTTCCTTTATCATGATGTCTCTTCACAGCAATAGAGCAGTGACTAAGAGAGATGGTCTANTAAATCCCAGCCAGAGTGCCTTTGTTCCACGTGCTCACAAACACTAGTCAAGCATCATGTCCCAAACAAAAACTACTTTCCCAATCAGGAGTAAAAGGTATCAAAANACAATTAAATTATTTTAGTTTTTCTCTAATACTGTGACATGAAACAAACCTGTTGGGTGACAAAAATGTATATATTACTACTGTCATGGGACAGAAAGAATATCACAATAATTTTGTTTAAAGATTCTAGCTTTACTTTCAGTCTAGAATTGACAACAGTTCATTCCAAAAGACAAGGAGAAGAGCTTGAGTCTGTAGACAGACAAAAGCTGAAACAGAAAACATCACTCNTTTTGAAGTTACATTCCTTGTGAGGCCAGCATANGAGATGGAACAAAAGGAAACCACTGGTATGTAATCATTCCTGGAGAGGATTCAGGTGGTGGGAACTCAGTTATCCTGACAACTGTCTCTGGTCTGTTTAGGAAATCTGACTGTTAACTCATAATCTTGACTTTTCCGACCTCAGTGTCTTAATTAAGGTTTCTATTGCTGTGAAGAGACACCATGACCACGACAACTCTTATAAAGGAAACATCTAATTGGGGTGGCTCACTTACAGTTTAGAGGTTTAGTCCATTATCATCATGGTGGGATGTGGTAGCATGCAGGCAGACATGGTGCTCGAGAAGTAGCTGAGAGTTATATATCTTGGAGGCAACAGGAAGTGAACTGAGACACTATGTGGTAGCTTGAGCATATATGAGACCTCAAAGCCTGCTTTCACAGTAACATACTTCCTCCAACAAGGCCACATCTATTCTATCAAAGCCACACCTCCTAATAGTGCCACTCCCTTTGGGGGCTGTATTTTTTCAAACCACTGCATTCTATTCCCTGCTCCCCAAAGGCTTGTAACCNTATCATAATGCAAAAATGCATTCAGTCCAATTTCAGAAGTCCCCTTANTCTATAATAGTCTCAAACTTACTTAAAAGTCTTAAGTTCAAAATCTCTTCTGAGATCCATGCAATCTCTTAACTGTAATTCCCTGTAAAAACAAAATAAAAAAGCAGATCACATACTTCCAACAGAAAATGGCATAGAGTATATATTACCATTNGGGAAGGGAGTATAGAGAGGAANTCATAGACCAAAGCAAGACAGAAAANCAGCTGGGTAAACTTCAAACTCTGCATTTCCATGTCTGATGTCAAAGCACTCTTCAGATCTCCAATTCCTTTTAACTTTGTTGACTGCAACACACTTTTTTCTCTTGAGCTGGTTCCACTCCCTGTTAGCAGCTTTTCTTGGCAGGTATCCCATGACTCTGGCATCTCCAAAATCTTGGGGTCNCCCAGGCAATCCAGGCTTCACCTTCACAGCTTCACGAAATGGCCTCTCTGGGCCTCCATTCAGGGACACCTCTGAAGCATGTCTGGCCTCAGCAGCTTTCCTTAGTCACAGAGGAAGGTTCCCGAATGCCTTTCTTCTCTCCTTGACTCTAAAGCCAGAACCATGTAGCTGAAGCTGCCAAGTTCTGCTGCTTGCAGGTTGGTACATGGCCTCCTTGTTCAATTACATCTTCACCAGCTTTCTGTTTTCCATGGCTAGACCAGGCTGGCCTCAAATTCAGAGATCCATCAGCCTCTGCCTTCCCAGTGCTGGGATTAAAGGTGTGCACCACCACACCCAGCTCTAAGTTTTTCTTTAATTCCTTTTCACAAGTTGGAAACTTAGCTGGGTGGAATCTGGCCCTGAGGTCACCACNCCCTTTAATCCACTTCTTATTCTTTTTATCTCCTTGAACACAGGACTCAGCTCCATTCTACTTCCTGGTGCTGTTTTTCTCCTCAAATTTTACATTTTGTAATTGACCCTGCTCAGCTTGTTCCTTTTCATTATAAATCTTCATTAGAGTTACCACTAATAACCACACGATAGAGTCTATACTAGGCTGCTTTGTGATTTCCTCTGCCAAGGGAATTAATCTAAAACTCTTCACTTTAGCCTCAGACAAACTTTTCAGACAAGTACAAAAAGCAGCCCATTCTTCACCAAATCAATCCATTATTGAGGGAATTCACAGCCTGAACTCTGGCACTAGCAGAGTCAGGAGCCATTGAGGAACATGGCTTACTGGCTCACTCAGCCTGTTTTCTTATACAACTCATGATCATCTGCCTAGGGGCGGCACCACCTGCACTGGGCTAGGCTTTCCTACATCAGTCGTTAATTAATGCCCCACAGACATGCCTACAAGTCTATCTGATGGAGGCAATTCTTTAGTTGAGGATCCCATTTCCCAGGTGACTAGAGTTTGTGTCAAGTTTACCAAAACTAACCAGCACAAATCCTATACTCACACTGGGGTACACTGCTGTGGGGTGTCTTTGTGTATGCTGTGAATATGTGTTGCTCTGATTGGTTGATAAATAAAGCTGTTTGGCCTATGGCAAGGCAGCTTAGAGGCAGGCAGAAATCCAAGCAGATAGACAGGAAGAGAAAGGACAGGCAGAGACTGGCCATCTGGCCGTCCAGAGAGCAGGATGTAGTGGCACACAGGTAAAGCCATGGAACATGTGGTGACATATAGATTTATAGAAATGGGTTAATTTAAGATATAAGAGCTAGCTAACAAGAGGTGTGCCGTAAACCATACAGTTATAAATAATATAAGCCTCTATGTTTATTTGGGTCTGAGCATCTGCAGGACTGGGCGGGACACAGAAAAACTCCAGCTACAGTACACCTTACTTTCTGTGACTCATTGGAAAGCCAAAACTCATATTCTCAGACATACCTTACTTTCTTCTGAGAGTCTCTCTTTCTCTTAACCTTCATGCTTAAGCCTATATTAAAATATCTTTAGTAAAATTTCCAGTTTTGCTTCCCTATACTGCCTAGTCCTGAAGTTCTGTTCAACTTTGAAGCCACAAATCCTGCTTTGACAGGATAAATAAATAAATAAATAAATAAATAAATACATAAATAAATTTTCAATAAAAGAGGGAAGGATACAATCTGTAGGAGGTGTTTGAAGTCAGACAGAGAAGTTATGAAAATGGCAGCAACTCCCCAAATGGCAGACCTGCTNACTCTGTCTGTGAAAGCAGGCATTTCTCCATCATAACCAACTTTTCTGTTTGCTGGCTGAGTTCTCTTCGTCTTTCTTCATCAGTGAAAATCTCACCCTCCATGTTATGCTTTCAAGGGAATTTGGGAGAAGGCTTCCCCCTGATGGCATATTAGCTCCTGCTTCCCCTATCTCTCTTCCCCTCATTCCAGTTGAGGTCACTGGTATAGAGGCACTCCATAGTATCTGAAGGTGATCTGTGGCTCATTAGGGCACACACTCTTCTGGGTGAAGATTTCAGTGCTAATGAGACATGTGATGGGAAACCTGTAACAGAAGATGTCTAAGAAAGCCCACATTACACNTGAATCAGAAAGCTCACCTTCCGTGGTGTAAATGACCTCACCTGTTGTATAGCATTTGCTATTTCAGCTGCTAAACAACTTACTTCCTCCCTTGGAAATGCATGTTTTCCTAGCAAACTGTCTCTGGCTTCTGCTTCTACCCAATGTCTTAGTCCAATTCCTTGTTCAGGGACACAAGAATCTGGAAACTCCTCCAGAGGTGCCCACCAAACNCAACATCTACTGATATCAATAGTAATACTAAGTACAGATGAATAGTGGGCATGGCAAATGCCCATAGCCACTTTTACTCTATTGTTCATCACTCAAACATCTGGCAGATGAAGTTTTGACAGGGTCTTACTATGTTGTTCAGGCTTTGCACGTGTGATCTTCTGAGCTTAGTCTCTCTTAGCATGTGACATTGTGCTCTGCTTCCAGGACACTGAAATTCAATGCACCACTGAATGCATTTGATTTACACAGCTGTGTCTGCACATCATGGGTCAGAGGGCCANCCTAAGTTAATTTGCCCTCAAAGATCTCTTTATGACAACTTTCCAAAAATCTAACCTGGAAAGTAAAATTGTTGCTTTGGTCGTTGCTGTGAAAATAAACAGAGTATCAAATTGACTATAAATTCAGTTGGAAAGATTAAAGCAATGGGATTTTCTTGGAATTGGAGAAGGGAGGTGGCAGGACAAAGCCCAAGCTCTTCTTAAATATTTTTCAAATGTTGGTCCTTTAAACTACCATATATAAATCATTTTATACTCTTATTTGAATTCCAGGCTGATCCGTGACATACAAATTAAGAACTGGAAGAGAATTCTGAAAAGTCTATCTTAACAAGGTCCTTCCATAATTTCTCCCACCCACAGAAGCAAAAAAAAAAAAAATCTGTTACTTCATGTTGGAAATACAAATACTGTGGCTCACCAATTCTACAGTGAAACATTTTTCTTTAATGAGGACATTTGAATTTCATATGCCTAGCATTTCCTAGTAGTCTTTTATGCTCATTTTTTCTAGGCAAATGGTTTCAGTCTGAACACAGTCTCTTACTTAAGCTATTAAATTATTATTGTCACTTTAGAACTGAAAACAGGGATTGCTTTCCAACTTCTGGGCTTTAGTCTCTAATTGGCATTTATTTCTTGTTAATTATTTTATTTTTGAAAATTTCATACACGAACATGATGAAATATGATAATATCTATGATCATATCCCCTGTTTTCCCCTCCAGTTCTCCCCATATCTCTATCACAACTCTCCCAACTTTATGTGCATTTATTTATTTATTTATCTATTTATTTATTTTTCATTTGATAAGCCACTAAGTCAGTGCTGCACACATGGAGTCAGCCAGTGAAGCATGGAAAACCTACCAGTGGCCACACCCTCAAGAAAGAAGCATTCTCCCTCCCCCAGCAACTCCCTATTGCCAACAGTTCCTCAGTATGGGGTGGGGTCTCAAGGTTACTTCTCCTTTCTCTTACATTTTTTCCTTGAAATTTAAAAGTCACCCCCCTTCAAGGAAATACTCCATCAACTTTTTCCACTGGGCAATCTTTACAAACACCCTTTCTTAAAGATTTTTTTGAGCACCAGGCTCTTGCAAAGGCCACTAATGTAGAGCTTTNGCNTGGGGTGGACATCTGGACTTTGCTTACTTGCCCAGTGGATAGTACTACAGGAACCACCCTTCAAACTCACCTAGACTGTCCTAACTCTTCAAATTGTGATTAATCTTCTACCATAATCATGGTGAGGACAATTTAAATGTGTAAGAAAGATTGGAATGAAGTAGTCTCAGGCCCATGAAGAATGCAGACTAGTGAGTAATCAGAATGTTGCATCCAGATGGACAGAAATTCCAGGGTGTGCAGCTGCATTGGCTGAGCTGGGGAGATGGTGCAATGACTGCTGTTCTTTCCAAATGCCTGCTTGTTCACTGTATTAGTCAGGGTTCTCTAAAATAACAGAACTTATAAAATGAATTTATTTATAAATGCATATAAAAGAGGGTTATTATAATGACTTAGAGTCTGTGGTCCAGCTAATTCAACAATGGCTGGCTGTGAATGGAAAGTCCAAGAACCCGGTAGTTGCTCAGTCCACGAGGCTGGGTGTCTCAGCTGGTCTTCAGTATATCCTGGAATCGAAGAAGTAGGCTCTAATGCTGGTGAAAAATAGACTTGCTAGCAAGGTGAGGGCAAGCAGGCAAAAAACAAAAGTTTCCTTCTTCTGTGTCCTTATATAGGCTTCCAGTAGGAGGTGTGGCCAGATTAAGGGTGTGTCTTCTCACCTCAAGGCCCAGATTAAAGGCATATACCCTTTATTTTTGGATTTTAGTTAATTCCAGATGTAGCCAAGTTGACAACCAAATTGAGCTATCACACTCACTCACCATTATTGCTCACCTGCAGACAAACAGGGCCTGCTGAGGAGAGTGAAATCAAACCAAATACACGTAAGGCCTTAGAGTTTAATGCTGTGCTTATTCCTGACAACAGTGTGGGGAACGCAGTGTTGTCAGCTTCAATTAAAGAAGCTGAAGGTCAGTGAGGTTGGTCTGCTGGGGGTCCAGGAGCTGTGGTTTCCACTGTATCATGGTCACTTGGCCTCTTTCTTTAGAGAAGATGGTGGTATCAGTGGAACTTCATCCGGTAGAGTAAGCAGAACCTCTTATACCCTGGGGCTCCTCTCCACATGTAGACTGAGTCTCCCAAGAGGGCAAGTAAAGCTCTCAGGAAGCTGCCCAGCCCTGGAGCTTATACCTTATTGAGGCTCTGTGCAGACTGGGACAAGAATGAGAGGGCTCTTCTGCATGTCCCTGAGTTCACCAGCGGAAGCCAGAAAACATTGCGTTTCAGAGCTGTTTCTCTGGTGACATCTCTGTAGCATGCTCACTCACTCATGTTTCATTTTCCCCCTTCCCTCATGATGTGGGGCTTTAACACCAAGTCTTGTGTGTGCCAGGAAAGCACTTCACTGCTGAGTGACAGCCTCACCCACTGCCTCATTTTGTACTTATAATTCAGGGTGATTGTTTTCTTAGAAAAGGTTATGTCAAGTTACCTCAGACCCAGCCCTACAGTTGGCATTTGTGCCCAAGTTCTGTAGGTATAATAGACATCCCAGGGAACTAATGTCTGATAGCTTTCCAAGCCATGTGGCTTACTTTCTGATGATGTGTCTGATTATTCTTGCTTGTTTTCTGATTTAGATACATGTACAGAGGGAGTGCATTGTAAGGGAAGTCATAGCAACATCTGAAGAGGGGATGCTCTAATTAATTGGAAGAGTGTGTTCCAATTCAGGGTCCTCTTTCACTGGAGCATGTAACCCAGAATAAACTAATAATAATATCGACAAGTGTTCAGTAAACCTCAGCTCTTATTACTACATGCTGTCCTCATAGATACAATAGCATTACCATAANAAGGTAGGTACATATCCATTTTAAAGGTTTTGAAACTGAAGCACAGAGCATTTGCTTCTGTCCCCTCTGTAACCATATCTGTGATATGGTCAGTTAATTGTAGCTGGCAAAACAATGAGGCTAATTAACAAAAAACAGTGGAAAAAAACACTTTCAATTTTCCAGCTTCCTGAATTTGTCATTGAGAAGACAGGCTTGGCTTCTAATTAGCCTTTATTTCTAGAAAGTTCCTCCTTAAAGTGAAGTGTTCAATGAGAGGAGAATAACGGATCCCTTTGACAGTTTAGCTTATTCTTGTGACTTAAATAAATAGGACCTTAAGGGTCTGGAAAAACTGTCTCCCGATGACGAAGCAGATAAAGAGAGGGATGGCTATATTTCTTTAAGCATCTCATCAAATGGACCCTGGGTTAGAAACAGAAAGTTACCAAAGCTGCTTCTGCAAAAGCAAGGAGGCAGAGGGAATCCTGGGTAGGAGTGCATAGTCCCACTATGATATGCACCATGATTGGATCTGGGTTATCACCTACAGCCTATGTGCTAAACGCTTGTCTCCAGTGGGGTTCAATGTAGGAGCCTTTAAATGATGACAGCAGTGGAAATCTTCAGTCACTAAAGACATGTCTTAGGAAGAGCTACAGAATATCATTAATAGTCTCTGTGGCTCTTTGGCTCTTTCCT
>LZPO01088072.1:0-13670 GCA_001675575.1 Neotoma lepida | reverse complement strand
TAATTAACATGTTTTATTATCACATTTCTTTACTCTTAAAATTTTCATACAGGTTTACAATATAATAAGATTATACAAAGCCCCACTTTCCTCCCTCAAGTCTCCCTATATTTTTCTCCAACATGTCCGCCTCCTAACTTCCTGGTTTCTTTTTCCTAAAAATAAAATTAAAAATAAAAATCCATGAAGTCCCAATTAGTGCTGCCCATATGTGCATGAGTTGTGGGGCCGTCCACTAGGGCATAAGAAACACACCAGTTGGAACATCCTCAAAAAGGAATGATTCTCCCTCCTCCAGCAGCTGTCATCTGCCAGCAGCTCTTCAGTAAGGCATGTGGNGCCTGGAGAGCAGCCCCCCACCCCCCAGATATGATGGAAATTTTGATTGGTTTGGTGCTTTGAATAAAGAATGTCCCTTCACAGTCTTGGGCATTTGAACACTTAGTCCCAGTCAGTGGTACTGTTTGGGGAGGCTTAGGTAGTTCTGACTTGTTGGAGGAAGTATGACATGGGGTAGGGAGGGGGGTTTTGAGAGTAAAAATGTCTTGCCCANTTCCAATTTGCCCTCTCTGTTCTGTGCTCACCATTCAGGATGTGAGCTTTCAGCTCCCTGTTCCTGCTGTCATGCCTGCAGTCTGCTGCCATGCTGCCCCCGTCACCCTGGACTCTACCCTTTGGAACCNTAAGCCAAAATAAACTCTCCTTCAAGTTGCTTCGGTCACGGTGTCACATCGCAGCACTAAAGTAACTAATCCAACAGCCTGTACAGTACCTTACTATCCATGAAAGCTAGCCAGCAGGGAAGAAGTTTCCCAATCAATGAGAGATTGATTGCTCTGTGTCCTGTAGTCAAAATATGTGGTGTCTTCAGCAACAAAGTCTTACCATTCAGTTATGGTGGAAAACCAGGGGTAATGGTAATAGTCTGTGTTGTTTTAGAGACCTCTGGAGATGCCCTGACCAACAACTCAGAGGGAAGTATCCTGAGCTTTGAANTGAGATTTTTCATTTAATAATCCTTGTTTTCTNGGAGTGATCTTGTCTATCTATGTAGGNTAATTCTGTTTGAACACTTGNTTAAAGTTGTATTTTTGGAATTAGACTACTAACTAGAAGATTTCAACAAGTAATTTATATACATCCTTGGTTTTAGTTAACCTACCTACTACTCCCTTCTCCACCCTGACCCTGTTTAATACACTCTTATTTCATATCGTATGTATTCTACTATCCCTCTAGTTACTATATACTAGAGTCTAATATATCCTTTTTGATTCAGTTGTGAGGTAGTAGGCTTCCATATTGCTTCAATATACTCTTCCTTTAAATTAGCTCCTCCCACCCACCCCCATTTCTCCCATACTCCCACAACACTCCATGCTTAANCCTCTTTCTCCAGTATCTTACTTCTCTGCTTTTGTCTTACTTATAATCTACTGTCTTATCTCACTCAATGTAGTCCTGTATTTTTATAAAGTACATACTATGNGTCANTCAGGAAACTAGGTTTAGAAATAAGAGATTTCTGTTGGCTGAGGTTAATGAGTCATGCCCTCCACTTTTCTCTCTTTCCCCTACCCCCCTGTCTCAACTCAGCACACCTCTACAGGGAAACCTTTGCTCACAGCTATCCTGCTGCTTGCTACAGAGGCTGGAGATAAGAAAGATAGGAGACCTTTTCCATCAGCAACCTACACATACTCTTCAAGCCAATGTCCCCATTAGTAAAGCTGGCATTTTGATCTGACTAATTATGTATACTTTCTGTTTGATTAGAGACCTCAGTTGGAAGAGGATGATTAATTCAAACCCTTAGCATATCGTTGTTNCATATTTTTTCTTTTAGTTTATTGCTCTGAGTTTAAAATTGAAATACCTCAAGTCCCTAGGCTAGCCCATGAGGGGATAGCTCATGATCACAGTTCCCTCCCAATGTCAAGATGCTTTTATCTTTTAAAAATAATGTTTTTACTATTTTTTGGGAATTTCAAATATANACACAATGTATTTTGGTTATATTTATTCCTGATGCCTCCTCCACCTAGATCTACTTCTCACTTCTGGACCTTCACAACTTCCTATCCTATTTTTTTTGCATATAGACCTCTGATTCCAATTATTTGTGCTTCCCATATGCTTTCCATCAGTCCAATGTACTTTTAATCCATATGCAGTTTCTTTGTTTCTTTTAAGGTCTTTTTGATCTATTTTAGCAATCATTTCCTGGAGTTCTAAATTTTAGAGTAAGCTTTAGCACAGGTCCTTTCCAACCTCAGAACAATTGATACTTTGAGCCAGACAAANAGGGAGGTAGCCATCCTGTAGAATACCCAGCAGCATCATTGGCCTCTACTGATTGGATGATGGTCAGCATTCCTTTACTGCCANTGGTTAAGACCCAAGACATTCCAGACATTGCCACATGTCTCCTGGGGAACAAAAATCTCTCCTGATTAAGAGTGCAAAATGTGCAAAATGTTCAGGACACAGCCAGAGCAGAATCGTGCCTTACTCTTCCTAACAGGACCAGGGTGGGCTTCCTAGGTCAGAGACATTTGACCAGAAGTTTGAAGGGTAAGAAAGAGTTCCCTGGGGGGTCATAGAATAGTTTTTAAGCTACAAACAGGGAGGTTTCCATAGCCCTCTGTGATAGGCATTGACCAAACTCATACTTCCTACCACCCTAAGAACATCNTCAAAAATTCTAGGGGTCANCTACCCAGTCCAGCTGGCTCCTTTTCAATGGTTTTGCTTATATGATTAGTGATTTCCTTCTCCATAGCAATGAGTTTCACCTTTGCTGCCTGAACTTAGCTCTGCACTATCTTTGAGAAAGGATTAGCTTCTTCATACAAACTCCTCTAGAGGTGAACTACTTTCTTTTAAGCATCATGTCTACACTTAGGATATCAAGAGAAGACGTCATGATATAAGCCGAGGGTCTAACTACACCTGATTCAGTATTGTGAGGTATTTTAGACATCAGTTCAGATGATCATATTTTTTTTCAGTTGTTGTATGTGATGCTTTGCATGAAAATGGCCCCCATAGTTCTACAGAGAGTGGCACTATTAGGAGATGTGAACTTCTTGCAGTAGGTGTGGTTTTGTTGGAGGAAGTGTGTCACTAGGGATGGGCTTTGAGGTTTCAGATGCTCATGCTAGGCTCAATGTCTCTCTTCCTCCTGCATGCTGATCTGGATGTAGAACTCTCAGCTCTTTCTTCAGCACCATGTCCGCCTGCATGCTGCCATGCTTCCCACCATGATGATAATGGACTAAACCTCTGAACTGCAAGCCAGCCCCAGTTAACTGCTTTCCTTTATAAGAGTTGCCATGGTCATGGTGTCTCTTCACTGCAATAGAAACCCTAACTAAGTCATTGCACATTAGTAGAACTAAGTTCTACTCACCCTGGATATGACTCATTGAGTAATGTACTTGTCTAGGGGTCTGGGAGGAGGCAATCTGGGAGGATTGTAGGAGGGAGAAATTGACAGCAACTTTTTCTAGTTGCTAAATTCCATGGTAACACNGCGGTGGGTGGTGGAAGCCTCACAGTGGGAGTAAATGAATCACAAGGAAACATCAGTGAGTTTGGCCATTTATTGATGCCACACAAAGACAAGCTATGATTACTATCTGATTTTAATACAGAGGTACTCATCCGGTACATAAGGAGTGGAGGGATCAGCCTGTGAGGCAGCACGGGAACACTGAGGAAACAATGAGTTAGCCATGTGTGTCATCTCACCATTTTGGAGGGCAGCGATAGGTAGAAAGACATTTCCCCCACCACATTATTTTTAGTGACATAACTTAAAATAAAAATATTTGAATTAGCAACAAGAATATATCAGATACATTGGATAGGTTATAGCACCAGGAAACTCACAACATGTGGCCTTTCCCTGGGAAAGCGGATCACTGTGGATTGAGCACCAGATAGGCTGTCCCAGAGCTTCATCTCNAACTGAGAAAGGAGAAAAGCTAAGACTTTTACTCTTTTTGGTTTGCAATATGTAGCTTTCAGAGAACTTCAGCTAGCTAGATGGGAAGTTAGGGGCTGAAATAACATAATCCCTCAAATTGTGTTTCAGATTCTTGATGGGGGTTGTTCACAACAGACTCTCTGAAAGCATTGCAGTGAATGCCAGTGGAGACATGGCTGTCTNGGGAGAGCAGAGGGAGGTGTGTGTGCTCTTGTTTAAGAAAACCTATGACTGAACAGTTATCCCTACACAAGAAAGCAATCGTTTGTTACAGGACATGATTCATGACCGGAACAAAGTATTCACTATGAAGTTTCCAGGAATATTGTTCTCTTATGGCATAATACTGTTTTGATGTTCAAGAATTAAATAGCCTATAGCTTTTTGGAGAAGAGCTAAGTCTACCACTCTGAAAAGCAATGTAAACCCAACATGATGTATTTAAGCACAAGGTCCTGTGGTGGACCTCTCTGGCTCATGGTAAGTATATAATCCAGTGTCTCTTGCTGAACTTCTTGCTCATACCTTCAAGGTGTTATTGAGGGAGGACATGGGTGAAATAAACCAAGGCTTCATATTTGACCCTGGGACGACACTATCCAGTTCTTGCTGTCACAGTCATCCTGATATTCAAGNTTCTTCTAGTATCTCAAGCACCAAGGATCTATGGTGTTCCNATAACCCACAGCTGAGCAGCTGACTGATGACTCCTACAGCAAGCACAAATGGCACGTGCCATAGGACAGTCTCACTATGGTAGAAGAAAGGGATGCCCATGATGCATGATCAGAGGCCTATTTCCTGTATTTGAGGAACTGGAGAAAGATCTAGAATGGAGCATCTGGCCAGACCCTCTCCACAGGATTTTTATATTCTCCACCACACGGGCAACCAATGATACGGTTTATTTTTTTGCATTGGGAGATCTNGCCTAGTTTAGTTTTTTGAGGTCAGTAGGAATCCAGGTTTGTTCCTGAGTTTTCGAAGCCTGGTCACACCCAGGACTCTGATGTCATGTACTTTATGCTATGCTAGAACAGTACCAGGTTAAGCTGAATTCACATGGCTTATTAACTTAATCCCTCTTAAAGCCTAGACTTTAAGTCTTTGCAAATTTTCTCATTAGAAAAAGTCAGGTTTTCCTCCACTTCTCCATTCCTGCTGCTCTCTGAATAATATAAGTATTTCTCTGAAATTGCTATTTCACCAGAGTTTGTCATTGACCAGCAATGTTTATATTTAAAGATAGAATGCAAGAAAGTATGCTTAACTACACATAAATTTCCCGGTTTCAGCAAATATGTACTTTCTCCTATTTCTGGTATACCTTGAATCTTATCCAAAGCCCAGTGTTTTGTTTTCCACAGGAGTTGATCCGTAATGTACACTAGTGGCTTGCAAAAGAGTTTAAAAGTACTGAGTGGTGATGGTGCACACCTTTAATCCCAGCATTCGGGAGGCAGAGGATCTCTGTGAGTTGGAGATCAGCCTGTCTGTAGAGTGAGTTCCAGGACAGCCAGGGCTACCCAGATAGAGATCTCAAAAAGAAAAAAAAAGAGTTTAAAAGCACATAATATATAATGTTGTGNTCATGGTCTCAGAGCAAATGAAACTGGCATTGGCCAGCAACACCATCTCACACAAAACAGAACATATCTATCTGGAAATCGATATTTCCTTAACCATTCATATGACTACTAGCTAATGTTTCTGTTAGCTCTGCCACCATCTAGGTATTAGCACCCAGGTTCAATAGCACCATTCTGCTGAATGGATAGGTAACTACAGGGAGATGTGGGATACTGTACTCCAGAATGAAGATGATGTATATTGGTGCATAAGCCTACATCTATGTGATCCATCACAGGACGGCACATGTTGCTCCCTCTCCTGTCAAGAGCTGGTTCTGAGGTCTTTCTCTGGGGCTTATCTCTCCACACACCCACCCTTTCTAGCTTCAGTTCATAGGCTCGTCTGGAAATTTGCTCTGAGTTTGTGATCACAGCCTACTCTGCCTNCAGTAGGAGACAATGTCTGGAATAAGCATTCTAACTTCTATTTCAGGGATCTGGACCCTTTTGACTTGCTTGGTCTCTACAAGGTAAACTAGCCTTTGTTTTTGATCTGTGTGTACAAATATATGCATGCATGTGTGTTGCTAGAGATCAAACCTACAGCCTTGCACATACTAAATATGCGTTCTACCCTAGCTCTGTATCTCTAGGGACAAAAGACTTTTAAAAGTCACTAATAGGTACACTAAATCGATCATCTCTCCCAGTTTTTAGAATTTTTTTTCCTTCTAACTAAATTATAAATTTCTACTAAATTCCTAGACAGTACAATTTACCTGATTCTTTGAAGTGGTTTAACCTATAACTTCACTTTTTCTCTCAGGAGAGATAGGGTAAGTTAAAAGCCATCACCCTAGTTATAGCAGTTTTGTGTATAATCCTTCTGGACTGGGATGATGGGGGGACCCGAGGTCANGAGATAGAGGCAGGACAGGAGAGAGAATGGTAGACAGGGGCATTCGTTCTGTGAAGGAACTGACAACGCCACGAACATTCAAAGAACAAAGTGTCTCTTATACACATCTAGATGTGTATAAGAGACAGAGGCAGGACAGGAGAGAGAATGGTAGACAGGGGCATTCGTTCTGTGAAGGAACTGACAACGCCACGAACATTCAAAGAACAAAGGCCACATTTTCTTTCTTATGATAGCAAGAAGTTGATTTGTGTTCATTTGCATTTTCAATATTAACTGAACTGAAGTCAGAGATGACTTCTGGATCACTGGTCCAATCCCCCTGGGTTGCATTGATGTCTGTGTGTCCTTCATCTCGAATCTCCATGGTCTGTCCCAAGATTTTAGACTTCCAGTTGTGAAGTCCTGCAGGGATGGAAGGTCAGCTAGNATTCTCTTCCTGTCCTTATTGACTACTGAAGAAATGTTCCTAAAAATTGCCCCAGTGGCTATCCAAGGCAGCCAAGGAGGATATATTNATGAAGACAAATTAAAANGATTATCTGTTCCCTGGATAAGTGTGGTTGTTTCTTGATACTCTTGAGGTAGTTTGGACCAAAGCTGTTCTCTATTTTTATCTTTAAAGGGGAAAAAGACATCTTTTTCACAGACTTGCCTAATCTGGTACTTTCCCAGGAATTCATCTCAGCTGCTACAGAATTCTCTCAAATACTTTGTCTTCCTATNGGAGAGCAGCTAGCACCAAGCTTTCTGTGAGGAACANTTTGCGGCTAGACAAACACATTGCATTTTGTTTTGTTATGACCCATAGTTGAACCTAGAATGTATAAAGTGAAATATTAATGAAGTGGCCTTCTGGACCATGTTCTTGGGCAGCAGGCTGTGGGGGTTGATGGTGGTGACTTCTTTCTGAACTTAGAAGGTGTCATGATTTAGGAGCAACTGCTGTTTTCTTTGCCTTTGGGTGTGGATGCTCTGTGTCTGCGGACATGAGAGGCAGCACTGCGCTCTCACTGAGGGCACAGAACATTTCTTCATNGATTTTAGCGTCTGGCAGAAGCTGGTTGAAAGCCTGTCCTTCGTGCACCTTAAATCTGTGAGAGAAGAAAACAATAAGAAATAAATCGACGGTGCCAATTAACACAGAGACCCTCCCCTGGTCATCACAGGGAGAATGAGAGGCTGTGAGGTACTCAGCCCTAAACAGGTCATACANCTAACACCCCTCCCCACAAGGCTCAGGGATATTTGAGGAAGAGCGGGGAGAAAGATTGTAGGAGCCAGAGGTGACGGAAACCACAAAGGAAACAGTGCTATACAACAGGACAATTACACATTTGAGCTCCCAGCATTGTAACAGCATATACAAGACCTGTGCAAGCTTAAGCTGGAAAAACCAAAACAAAAACAAAACCCAGACTAGAGAGAGGAAATGGGCATGAAATCCCACTGCCAGCCTAGGAGCTATTGACCTTGATAGCTGCCAGGGAGTCAGTTTTCATTAATGATGTGACCCCCCCCCCCTTTGTTTGGCCACATGATAGGGCAGATTCCCACACCAAAGACTAGATAAACAGCTGGCCGCTGAAGCTGTCGTCAAGGGTAAAGTTAAATTCAAGGGCAATTTGTGGGCAATCTGACAGCCAGAAGGAAAATGCCTGCAGGTGCAGCTTTGGGGGGAAGTATGTTCTCAGGGTAGCTCTGCCCGTATGACCTCTAAAGTTCTAGATGAGGCCTGACACTCCAAGTAGCCCCTGCTCTGCCCTTTAAGTACACCAAACTAGAAAGCAAAATTGGTCTCTTTACTCAGTAAAAGCAACCCAGAGAATCTGTGTGTCTCTGCTAGAGAGACTCCAAGTTTAGCTTTTGCTGCCCTGACAGTGTCAGTTGGGCAACACAAATTGGACTCAACAGCGGAGAAAATAAAAAGAAGACTCAGATTTGGGGTGGGAAGGGATGGGAGTGTGGAGAAGTTGATGAGGGAGGAGTTGGGGGAGAGGGGATAAAAATGTTCAAATTACATTACATGAAATTCTCAAAGAATTAATAAAAATGGTGTTTTAAAACATCCAAAGGCTATCCTTTGTAGGTGAAAAAGCACAACTTCCATTAATGTAATACTTTCTGTATCTACCAAAGAAGGACCACAGCAATTCCAAATAGTGGGTATTCAACAAACTATCAAGCATCAGACATTGTAGGGTGTTTGTGTTAAACTGATGTCATTCCTGTGTGGTCAAGTTAGGCATTCCCATTGTGCCATGGCTGCCTGGTAGGCAAAGGATACCCACTCACTCTTTGCTTTTGGATCAACTCTAGACTTGCTTAGAGGTGCTAGTAAAAAAGTTGCTAAAGGGCCACTGGGTGTATGAGCCTGGCCCAGTAAGAATCTTGTTCACATAGCTACCAGACAAAGGGGATGAGAGACACTGAAGTAGGCCTATATACAGTCTACACTTGCAGCCAGGACTAAACAAAGCCAGTCTAAATCAACAGAGCATTGAATGATCTATCTATATTGAGAGAAGAGAAAGACTACAGCTGTAAACTATGAGAACAGAGGTGTTCTGCCATGCAGCATTGTCAGGGCAACAGTTGAAAACAGCATTTTACACACTTTCCTTCTTTTCATCTGCATCAACTAAACATTCTCCCCTTTTCACAGATGAGAAAAAATAGAGTCTATAGCAGCTAAGAACTTATAATGTATTATCTAACTGGATAAGTGGCATGGCCAGGTCTGCAGCAGGCAGTGTTGACTTTAGAACTCATTATTGCATGATTTAGAGTGCCCAGCAACCAGCCAGCTAATCTCCATGTTTTCTGAGCAGTAGAGAGGGGGATATGGGTACACAGTGTCTTCTCTACCATCTAAAACTATATAGATGAAGACATGAGACATGGACAAATACTTCCTTCCATCATCCCTATGCAACTAGTACCCAAATTCTAATTCTTGTTCCTGAGCTTCAGATAAAGACACCACTTAATTTTCTTTGTCTTANTTTTCTCACATACTCAGAACAATTAGAATAGATTATACAAAGGCCATTCTCATATACAATTCTGCTGTCTCTCTCCTTTTCTTTAGACAAAGTTTACTGGCCTTGAACTTGTAATCAGCTTCCCAGTGCTAGGGTTACAGACATGTGCTCCCAGTCCCAGCTTTTACACAGACACTTCTCCAAGTGATTTTCCAAACACATTGGCCCACATACTACACTACTAGTTCTGGAAGGAGTTTACTTCTTGAAATTCAGTGAGGCCCAAGTCACATATTTTTTTTTCCTTTGAGAAAGTGAAATCATTTTAGACTTTGCTTGAGTGCCTCCGGAAGCCCTGGTCACCTCCTTTCTTTTCTCTTTCTAGGGAACTCTAATATGTCAATAGTCTTGAAGAAAAATGTTTCCACCAACAGCAAGTGCCTGTCCCATGTAAACAGAAGAATCAGGAACTAGAAATTAGTAATGTCTTCTTGACTCTGAACCTGTACTTTTCACTGCTCTGTTTTTCACTTTCAGATTAAAAAGGCATACATGCTTTTTATTTCCATAGAAATTACTTGCTGACTCTGCCTTTGGGGAAAAAAAGCTGTCTCTACCAGCTTTGTGATCCTAGTTTTTGTAAAATATAACAAAATAAAATATAATAAGATAAAATAAAAACTATCACATCAAAGTTTGACAGGAAAAACCAACAGAAGGAAAAGAGCCCAAGAGAATACACAAGAGTCAGAGAGCGACTTGTTCACACACCCAGGAATCCCATACAAACACTCCACTGGAGGCCATACCATGTACGCTGAGGACCTGTGCTGGTGCATACTATATATGCTGGTGCAGACCTGAGCAGGCCCTGGGCATGTTGCCTCAGTATCTGTGAATTCCTATGAGCTTTGCNTATATTGATTTAGAAGGCCTTGTTGAGAATCCTGTTTTGTTTGAAGCACACTTAGGAATAAGGAACATATAATGATCTTGGACTCCCAAATCTGTCTTTTTTGTTGAATCTTTCTTCTTCAGCCCCCTGATTTAAGCATATTATCATTAAAAATCTGTCTCTCCTAAAAGACATAAGGAATTTGTTTACATTTTCTAAAGTTCCAGAAAGGGAGTCCATGATTTCTTTGAGTATCAGTACTGTACAATATCCATTTGAGCATTTTCCAATGTGCCCACCAGTGTCGCAGGCATTCTCCATAAGGGCTGCTGCTTATAACAAGTAATGTTTCTGTGTTTGGAACAGAGTCCAGCATGAAAGCCCAGATGTCACATGACTCCCCAAATTTCTTGGCATCTAAAGTCCTCATAGGTTGTAAGTGGAGAAAGTTCATGTCCGGGAGCTCTTGGCTACACATTCTTTCCCATAAGATCTCTGGAGTTGCTATGATCAATGGAGAAGACAGGGAAAATGGGAAGGCTTGGCTTGCAGCCTGGCTTTCCACAAAGCTTCTTTAGGCCATGCTGGTTCACACAGATCCTTCCCAGCTCAGTCTCCAAACCTGTGTTACTACTGTGTCACTTGCTGAACTGAATGGTGTGGGGGCCTTTTCTACTGAAGGCTAGTATGACCTTAGTGAGGAGGTGTCTGTGGTGATCTGAAGAGTCTCTAGAAGCCCCTCCTCCCATTAAGTCTGCAGTTTAAGTGTCCAATAGTTTTTCCATGTCTGTTGGACTTAAGAACCTGCTCAACAAGAGGGAAATTGCATGGTACTGGAAACCTAGCTAACTACTCAGTGCTAGTGAAACCATGGCTATTAGAGGGAAATCTACAGCCACTAATTTACTAAACCAGCAGAACCCCTGACAACAAGCTATAAACATTCATCCTTATACACACGATAGGTGTAGTCTTCATCCCTTGTCAAAGAAACTTTTCTTTACAACAGATAGAGACCTTTACAGAAAACCACAACCAATTGAAATGCAGAATTGTGGAGCCCAGTCCCATTGGATGCATCTACAAAACCCTCACATACCTAAGGCTTGGGGAACATTTTGGAAGAGGGGACAGAAAGANTGTAAGAGCCATAAGATCGGGGAGTTTGCTGTGAGATTGTATCTCCCAGTAATATCAGAAGCTACACCCATGGAGTCTCGCCACCATTACTGTCCAAACATGGGATAAACAAGGATGACAATAATGTCCTTCCTTTTTGGAACCTGAAGGTTCTAAAGAAACGAAGTAACCCAGTATCGAGTAGCTGGGATATGATGTCATCTCAGTGCTTCCAAAGCTTTGCCCTCAGAGGAATGAGTCTCTTGTCTGACTATTCAGAATTGGGGGAAGAATTAACATGGACAAGTGTCCCATGCCCAGAACAGTTTAATTTGCTCAAAATGGGGTGCCCATCTGTCAGATTATGTGAATATCTAATGACTAAAAGAGGTTTACTCAAGCCTGTCTATGTTGCCTGATCCCAGGCTCTCAGAGTCCTGCAAACATACCCACTTCTGGAGTCCTACTGTTCCAGAGAGGAGATCCAGAAGCAACAAGAGAGGCTGCAGAGGGCCTGTGTTGGTGGTTTGTACCTGGCCTATGTCTAGCAAGTCATTTAGACAGTGACAGTGAACCCCACATCACGGCAGGGCGTAATTACACCAGTTCTTTTCCGTATTGTAAAACAGTGAAGGCTTCTGTTCATCAGCCAACTGGATCCCAGCCCCGAAGTACACACAATGCTTGTAATTACGGGNAGCTTGGAGAGCAGATCTCAGTTTGCCTCTGTCTATTCAATAGCATTCTTGGACATTTACAAATACAATTATCTGCCTGTTCTCCTACAGGCAGCTGGGTCTAAGCTGATGAAATTGTATTTTTCCCATGAAAGAAAATTTCAATGTTGCTGACAGTTTCCATAAGACTGAGAACTCCAGGGCACCAGGACAACTTACTCACAGCCTTTAGCAATTGCAAGAAGTATCTTCTGAACAACAGTGCTATGGAATGAGTGAATAAATAAATCCTAGTTAACCAGAANATTTACAGACTCAAATGTTTATTTGCCGTATTACTACTCAATCTTTACTACTACTCATTGCTCAAACTGAACAGTAAGAACAAGAATTACAATGAAACCCTAGAATGTGGCCAGAAATACAGTTGTGGGGTATTTGACTAGCATATAGAAAGCCCTAAGAACAAGAAAATAATAATATAAAAACTTTGCTAAAAAACCCCTCCAAACCCTACCTGTTTATAAAAGGTTTTATAATCTAACATGGTCGTTCTAATTTAGATTTAAGTTACTAAAATTCTGATGGAAGAGTGTAGCTTCTGGCATGTCTAGGAGATGTCAGAATCTCATAGCTAACTCCCTGTTCCTCTGACTCTTGCAATCTTCTGACTGCTCTCCCACAATGAACAGAGGAAAGCAAAGGTGGACTCAACCCTACACAAAAAACTGTAGGCAACCAAGGAATGCTGAGAGCAGGAGACATAGTCTTCCCCAGGGAAGAGCACATCAACTGGTCATCCAATACCAAGTGGTCAGTCCTGAGAACATGAACATTCAAGTGACATTATACAGACTGAGAAGATTGTATTTATATATTTAGGAATATACACATGCACACACACATAACAACAATTAAAGAAAAAAGACTTGTGAATTTGAAAGAGCGAGGGGGTGTACTTTGGAAGATTCAGAGACAGGAAAGGGGGAACTATGAAATTATATTAATCTCAAAGAAACTTTAAAATTCAGATGGTGCCTAAAAGAAGTAAAATGGCCTTTAGGAAAGCAATGTATCTTGTGTGAACTCATACTAGATCTTACATGATGGATGTAGGGTATTTATCATGATGCCTATCTGGCAAGAATCTTGGTATTAAGTAATTTGGTTTCAAAGCTTCTTGGTATATATGGGGTCAGAATAGGTCATTGGCACCTTAAGTCAAAAAATTTCTTGCAACTGTTCTTTCCTGCTGCCTCTCTATGAGTAAGCACGAAGCTAGTAATTAACTTTTGTTGCCCTGATAATTACTGTTGAGTGAAATTCATTGTTATTTACATCAGCTGCCAGCTAACTGTTAGTCACAATCAGTGTGAGATTTCAAAATGGAAAATAAAATTTTTACATTTAGTTCAGTTTTGGCTATTGAATATTTTATTGTCCAGCAATAGGACAAGTTAAAGATAATCTACATATAGTTAAAGATAACCCATAATAACCATAATCAAAGTAGA
>LZPO01088070.1:14139-28860 GCA_001675575.1 Neotoma lepida | reverse complement strand
CAAGTTAAGGCCAGGCATTCATTAGAAAGAATAAGCCTCCTTGTATTTATTTGGAAGCTGGGTGGCAGGCCCCCAAAGAGCAAAGAGCCAAAAGAGCCAAAGAGCAAAAAAGGCAATGGCTACATACATAATTTCTTCCTTCCTTTGTCCCCTCCAAAATTTCCCAAATATCCCCCTTTGCTCTATTTCAAATTCATGACCTTTTTTTCATTATGTGTATATATATTTCAATTGACTCAAGTTATCATGTTGTAGGCAGAATGCAGTAAGATTCTTTGGCAGACTGCAACTTGAATGGCCTCTAGCCCATTTCAGACAGATTATTTGTTGTTTGAAACTTCATGAGCTGGGCTTCCACTAGCCACATTTCTCTTAGCATTCTGGTCTTCTTAGCTATCCCCAAAAATTGTCAATTAAGCTCTACTACAACATTATAGGGCTTTTCTTGCCTACAGGTCGAAGCTCTTTCACATTCCTCCTACAAATTAGTTCCAAAGTCCCCCAAAACAAATGAACAAGTTNACCACCGCCAAAACCCCTCTCTTGGTACCATTTTTCTCTTAGTTCCTCTCATCATTGCTCTGACGATATACCTGACAGAAGCCACTTAAGGAAGGAAGGGTTTATTTTGAGTCACCCTTCAAAGGATGCAGTCCATCATGTGGGAGAGGGCATATTGGTAGGGGCGTATAGTAGCATTGCATCCACATTCAGGGAGCAAAGAGGAATGAACTGTGCTCAAGTCTCCTTTTATTCGGTCAAAAAGCTCAGCCAATGGATGCTCTTCTCTGATTGGTAGAATTCCTCTNTAAAGGCATCCAGTATTGGGATGCTTTTAATCAGGGAACTTCTGATTACTGATTTAGTAGTATCTTTATTTGTTATTTGTCTTTTTAGGTTTTCTATTTATATTTGATTCCTTCTTTGTACAACGAGCTAAAAACTGTTTCTAGGAATATACCCATGTTTATATAAATATTCTCATTCATTCTAGTTATTCAGTTTGTTGTCATATAATTATCCACNGTAGCCTGTTATGATCTTTTATGTTTGAGTTTATTTCCTTGAATTTCTCCCCCATCTTTATTTTGGTATTTATTCACTTCCCTTAGTTTAGAAAACCCTTACTCTCTCTTGTTTTAGTCTGTATTTCATGTGCTTCTTATCTAGTACTTACTATTTTCTTCCCTCTGCTCACTTTGCACTTAATTTACTGTTTGTATATTTTGAGCTATTTTGGGTTATTTAGTTGGGATGATTCTTTTTAATGCCAATAATTATTATTTTAAACACCACTCCATGCTGTGGCAGTCCATTTTCTGCTGCTTTAAGAAAACTAGACTAAACCTAGTAGTCTGTAAAGAAGAAAAGTTCGAGAAGGTGTGCACTGGCTGGCAGCTTGTGTGTGCCTCCTGGATGTTTCATAACATACTAGCAGATATCGCGTGGAAACTGAGAGAAATCCTAAATCAGCTCAGTCTGTGTTTCTGTTCTTAGCAGTCACCAGTCAACCATGAATCCTTCTTGATCCTGCATAACCCTAACTACCTCCTACCTCCAATATTAGTACCATTGGATTGTGAATTACATTTCAGCGTGAGTTTCAAGCTGTGGCACCTACTTTTGCTGCATGGGATTAATTTGTTCATTTTNATGTGTCACAAAATGTTTCTTTCAATCAGTGATTATTTAAGGGTTATTTACATTTACATCATATTTGTGAATTTTCCCATTTGGCTTGTGTTACTGATGTCTAATTTTATTGCATTCAGAAAAGATATTTTGAGCAAGTGTAGTTTTCTTATGTTTCTTAAAATTTGTTTTGTGCTCTAGCACATCCTGAGCACATGAAGACACATGCCCTCAAAAAAATGTGTAATCTGTTACTACCAGATTGGATACTCTGTATTCATCTATGAGGTATATTATCTAAGTCCACTATTTACATCTTGTTGATCTATCCCTAAATAAAGCTTCATACTATCAGTATATTTTTCCTATTCATAATGACACTTCTTGTTTCAGGAGCTGTTTGTGTGTCATCTCTCTCTCTCTCTCTCTCTCTCTCTCTCTCTCTCTCTCTCCTTTCTATCTCTCCATCCATCCTTCCAGCTACCTCTCTACCTCCACACACATACATATATGCATGTGTATGTATATATGCACATCCTTTAAAGTTCAGTACATATAAAATATGCCTGCTTCATCTGTGGGTTTCAGAGTACATGGATTCAACTAAGCTCAGAATGAAAAGACACTAAAAGTTGTCTCTGATCTCAACATGATGAGGGTATGTTTATTATCATCATTATGTAAACAGCACAGCATTATGTAGGCTTTGTAGTGCATTAGGGACTATACAAAATCTAGAGATGTTTTGAAGTCTACATGTTAGCTCTGTGCTAATAGCATGAGTAGACAGCATCTGAATTCCTGGATGTGAGCATCTACTGAGGGTCCTGGAACCACCCTCTGAAGACTAAGGAACAACTACAAATATTTATAATAACTACATCCTTCTCTTGAATTGGCTTATTTATAATTANATTATGACTTTTTCATTTATCACAGTTTTTATAAAGTTTATTTTTGTCAGATGTAAACCTCGTCACTCCAGTGCTTGTCCTCTGGCTGGCTCAAGAGCTTTTTCTGGCCCTCTATTGCTCTCGCTTTCTCTACAATATCCTTTCTGTTTCTGTAACAACACAGCTTATGTATCATTAAATCTAAAGTGACTCTCATCTTGAAGGAATTTAATTGTGTCTCTTAGAAGTCCACTCAGTTCTTTGTTTCTTTATTGGTGCATTTAATCCATTTACATTAAAAATAATTGTCAACACAACAGGAATTATTTTTGCCATTTTGTTGTTTTCTTTTTCTTTTTCATTTTTTCCTCCNTTGCTGTTTCTTTGCAATTTGATGATTCTTTTAATGCTATAAAGTCTATCTTTTTTTGTATCTACTATTTGTTTGTCTCCCGTNGCCCAGAAGCTTACATGAAACATAAAAGTCTAGCTAAAGCTGGAAACAACTGAAATTCATACAAAAACTGTGAAGAATTTTCTGTGTTATCAGGTTTTGGTAGAAGCCTTCTATGTAGTCAGTTTTGGTAGCTTATATTTAGATACAACACTAATGCTGATTATGACTTTCAGATATACCTTGTATGTTATATATATTTAAATGCCACTGTTTAAGAAAGAAGAATTGAAATGTTCTAAAATTATGACATTTTCTATTTTTTAATTAATTTCCATNATTTTGTTGCTTAACATTGAAAATTTAATGTTTATTTTTATTTTATGATCCCATTTCTCTTATGACTTGAAAAAGTATTTGAAAAGTTTTTTTTTCCCCCTAAGGTGTTTTTGCTTTAAAGTCGTGTTGGTAATTCCCCTTTTAGCTTTTGTTTAATTCTCAAGTATGTTTCTCATTATTCATTTTTATATGGACTTTAATATTTTGATTTTATGCTTTTATGTATAGCCCTCAAAATCTTTATTTTCTGGGCAAACAAACTGACTTTATAACATTTATGGTAAATGAAAGTTTTTATTTCTCCAGTTTCATTTTATACTTATAACATTAATTTTCTACACTAGTTTGCACCCTATTCTACATCTCTGAAATATTTGGATTACATCTATTCATTCTTAAGTATTTAAAAACTTGAATTTCCCTCTTTCTTTCTTTCTTGGGATTTTTATTTATTCCCTGTTTTTATCTATCACATTGGATTTACTAAAATTTAATGTTAATCAACTTTTTTACCATATAGAATATTAATCTTATTTCTCATATATAATTATTTTGTATGTATTAAATTTTAGTATTCTTGAAGNCAGATGCTCTTATTTTTTATTTGTATCCATAGTGATGCTCACAGAAGGTACTTAATAAAGATTTGCTTATATATCTTTAATTTTTTATTTCTGAGATTATAATATAATTACAATATTTCTCCTTTCCNTTTCCTCCCTGCAAACCCTCCTGTTATACCACCCCTTGCTTTCTTTCAAATTCGTGACCTCTTTCTTCATCAATTGTTATTACATGCACATATGTATGTATGCACATATATATTTCTCAATGTAAGCTGCTCAGTCTGTGTAATGTTACTTTAATGTGTGTTTTCAGGGCTGAGCATTGGTATTGGATAACCAGTTGGTAGTCCCTTTCCTAGAGAAGACCATCTCTCCTGTTCCCGTCATTTCTTAGTAGCCTACTGTTCTTTATGAAGAACTGAGACCTCATGGGCTCTCCTTTTCCACTTTGGCATGTCATTGTTGTTGTTCTTGTCTCTTTAAATATTTTTAACTTATAAACTTGCTAAAAGAGGTAGTTGTGTAACATTTGAGAAATCTTTGTCTTTTTCTATGCTTAGTCATTTTTTTATTTTCCTTTAGTATCATAAATCTTAGTGATTGCTTATTTTTATGCTTTTAAAATATGTTGTGGCCTTTGTAGTGTATGATTAGTGTCAATATGTACTGCCCAGCACTGAAAATTGTTTGAATTAACTCTATAATATCATTAAACTAAAGGTTTGTCCTGAGATTTACATGTTTAGGGATTAATCTTCCAGGTTGTTTGTTAAAATACAAATGTCTGTAAAATTTTGAAGAATTTCTTTTTGAAATTTAACTATTACAAATATATTACCTTTATCTTTTAGGAACATGTGGTACCATTTTATGTGACTTGCAATGGCTAAAGTTGTATATGCTCATGAATCAAGGTTTCTAATTGTTTCTTATTATATAATAATATCACCAACTTGATTATTATTTTAAGTAGATATTTTCTTATGGGTATTTATAATTTTGTTTATCTTTAAGATACCAAAATGCAAATTGTTTGCTGATGTATCCGCTAGAGTTTCTGATAGATACCNTAAGAAAGACTGTTATGTTTTGGTTTCATAGTTAAACTTCTGCATGTACATGTAAAATTCTATTGTGCATACAGTAAAAATTCATATGGTAGTTCATATGACAGGAAATTATGTAACAAATTGTCTTGCTCTTATATTTAATTCTGGTAGTATGAGAAAAGATTATAAAATATTTTTGACTTTTGAATAAGGGAGGAGGGATTTGAAGAAGTTGAAAATTATCCTAAAAATGTTGAAGGCAAGATAAATGTTGTTACTGTTGATTAGCAAATATTATTTCTCAGTACTTTTGCCATGCTGCAAATAACTAATCTTCCAATAATTCATTTGAGTAATTAAATTTAGATTGCAAATTTTTCTTTTCAAATATTTTGACTGTTATCTCGCTTCTTTTCTATTGTATCTTAATTGGTGTGGTCTATATAAATGGACAATAAATTATATATCTTTGTAATAGAGATCAGACAGTGAATAGAACTTGGTATTCATCCCAGACAGAATTATGATTGAATGTATTTGAAAGATTAAAGCACTGAATTTACTTTTTTTCTAATTAAAGGCAATTAAAGATTTGCAGACACAAATAAAAGACAATGAATTGAGGAGTAAGTGTAGGAGCAAGTCCATTTGCAGGTGAAAGGATGTGCCTTTGAAGCAGAACCAGCTGTATTTTCATCGCAAGAATAACAGTTTAGGAAGCTTTTCTGCATGTGCTTGTTTGATAGCATAATGTAGTCATAAGCAGCTTATGCGGTATTCAGAAAATACAGAGCATTAATGTTTAAAGCAGCAGCAAAGGCAGAAGAAGANCAGGCTGCCACATGATGATAATGAACATGGCCAATGTGTAGTTGAAAGGAAAACAGTTTGCTTCTAAAAAGATGACCATTTACAAAGCAGTCACCAGATATTCACATGATAATGAACCTGAGCAACCACCTCAACAAAGGGCAAAGGTACAGTCTTCTTTCTGGCCAAGGGTAAAGAATTGAATCGGTTAGAGCCAAAGGCAGTTGTCTTGTTTTTGTTTGTTTTTTATTAAACTAGGCAATTCCTACTTAAAGGTACGTAATATTAAAAGCAAATGCTACTTTAAATATGAAATAATTCCTTACATATAGATTTTATATTGATTTAGAGCATCATNTAAATTACTGTATCCTTTCCTAAAACAATGTGATATGAGGAATGATTATTGATAATGAATATAGTATTAAAATTTTTACTAAATTTTTACTAAAAATATTTTGTTTGAGTATATATATGTATATATAATATTTGTTTAAATATTTGTTTCCAAGCCGGGCGGTGGTGGCGCACGCCTTTAATCCCAGCACTCGGGAGGCAGAGGCAGGCGGATCTCTGTGAGTTCGAGGCCAGCCTGGACTACCGAGTGAGTTCCAGGAAAGGCGCAAAGCTACACAGAGAAACCCTGTCTTGGAAAACCAAAAAAAAAAGAAAAACCAAAAACTAAATATTTGTTTCCTTTAAGGGAAAATGCTTGTTCTTAAATATATTTTAATGTTACTGAATATATAATATGAAAATTTCAATAATAATCTATTAATTCTTTGATAATTTCATACAATATATTTTGATGATACTCTTTAATTTTTCTTAGATCCACCCTCACCTCCCTACCTATCCAACTTCCAGTTTTCTTCTGTGTCCATTTCTTATTCTCTGTATATTGACCAGTTGAGTTGGGATCTTTATGTTAATTGTCATGTACTGCAAGAAGCTTCTCTGATGAAGGTTGATAGATACACTAATCTATGGGAGTATCAATAAGCCATTAGGATTTGTTTTAATACTATGTCCATTTAGCAGAATAGTAGTATTGGCTTCTCCCATGGGCCTATAACCTGTTTAACAACAGATTTTGGGTCCATTAATCATGTTAGATATGTTTTCTATCTGAAGGAGCTGGTCTTAGATGCATTCAAAAGTTATGGGTGACTCCCATAACATTTATGCCACCACTGCACCCAGTGGGTAGATCTTTAAACATAAATAATGAAATTATGTCATTTTAGAAAAAAGGACGGAGCTGCAGATTATTATGTTANGCAAAATAAGGACAACTTAGATAAAGATCATGTTTTCTCCCATGTACAGAATCTAATCCATGCATACACATACACATACACACACATGATTTTTTTAAAAGAGTATCATGGGGCAGACAAGATGGCTCAGTGAGAAAGATATCTGCCACCAAGCCTAGTGACTTGAGTTTGATCCCTGAGATCAACGTTGTGAAATAAGAGAAGTGACTCCAGAGAACTGTCCTCGACCTCCACACATGCACTGTAGCTCATGTAAACACACATGATAAATAAATGAAGAAAAACTTTTAAAAGAGTATCAGAATTATATTGGAGAAATGAAGTATAAAACAGCTGATAAGACATAGAGTTGGGAAGAAAATTATTATGTGCTTATTCTTGAGCATACAGAAATAATGCAGAGAGTGTGCTAGAATGCTTACAGTATGTTGAAATAACTGACGGTGTATCTTTGGAAGGAAGAATTTATTTTGCCTCATGGTTTCAAATGTTGTAGTCTGTAGGCTTTTCATTCTAAGCCCATGATGAGCTTTCATGACAGCAGGAGCATGTGACAGCGGCTTACTCACCTGCTGACTNACAGAAATCAGACAAAGGACAAGGGTCTAGGGACCAGGTCTAACCTTGGAAGGCTTGACTCCAGTGACCTACCTCCTCCAGGAATATCCAACTTCCTAAAGTGTCCATCACCTCCCAAAATAAGATGACCAGCCAAGAGCCAAGCCTTCAGTACACTTCATATCAAATGGTAACAGAGCAGATGACTGAGGTCCCTGAATGGCTTCTTCCACAAATATGATAAATATATTTATTATATATTTATGCATGATGTATATATATATTTAACATATGAGCTAGCAACCTATACCTAAAAGAAGGAAAATGTGTGCTAACACAAAAATCAGTGTGATTATCTTCAGTAGCTGGGATTATCATTTTATTGTTCCCTATATACNACTTAAACAACTGTCTGAGAAATACGCTGGACATTTATTCACATTTNCTTATTGTTATAAGTGCTTGGAGACTGAATCCAGAGCCCTGTGCATACTAAACATTCATGTAATCACTAAGCTACATTATCTACCCCAATTGTATTATTGATATATCCAAAATCAAATGCAAGCTTAATACTTTACATATAAAATCTAGATTAGCTAGTTTCAGTAACTAAGGACAAGCACTCTAAATACAAGAAAGTGGGGACTTCTGTGTGTTACAGTTTTTAAAGCCATGTGGGCATATGTTTCTGTCTTGAAGCCATAAATATCTAATTTTTGTATACACGTGAAGACCACATCTGTAACTTCAGCATTGGGAATGGAAATGCAGGAGGCTTGTTGCCTCAAGTTCAAGGCCAGCCTGGGCTACATAACAAGACACTGTCAGAAAAAAAAAAAAATGCGTGTGTTAAAAGTTTCTCTGGCCATGATAGAACGATAGAGTTTGAGTTTCAAGAACTAAGTAGATGCCCTGTGAGCGCTTTCANTGTAAAGCGCATTGTGTAGTGTATGTTGTTGCATGTCATGGACGAGAAGGGGAATGGGAAGTTAATGCCAGATGTGTTGTTTGGAAATGTGCCAGATGCACACTACTTTTAATAGCATCCATTTTAAATACACTTTTAAATGTTCATATCCACAACAATGATAATTGAGAAGTTTTGTTCTGTAAAAGACTATAGGTAGAANAGGGTTACTTAACTAATGGTTTCATGGCACCACAAGTTGAATGGTAAATTCAACTTGTACTGTTACATTGACTCTAATACCTATCCAATGAATGTTATGATGGAGCATTATATAAAATAATGATTATTACTTATTAATCATGTTTAAAATCATCATTCATNCTTACTTTTCTCCATTTTTCCTTAAGATTCTTATAAGGTATATACAAGACGAATGATATCTTTCTGTTGATATCTGTGATCTTCACATTTATTTTCAGATTTTCATTAGAAATGTGCTTGGTAACCCTGAGTGGAGAAGTTGTGTCACGACTTTCATTGTTCTGAACTGTTTATATCACAGCNGGACTAATACAAGAATAACTTGACTGTTGAGATGTGAAATCAGAATGAACACTTGTCAAGTTTTTTTCTTTTTTTTCCAGCAAAATTAAATGCTACCAATTTAAAGTGGGTCGGAGTCATGTTTTTCTGCTAATTATTTATTTAAATTTAGAACATTTGATATACATTTTTTACAATTGACTCTTTTCTGCATCATTAAACCCCATCAACAAATAATACTTATTAAGCTTCTGCTACAGTGTGAAAACACTCTCTAGCTTTAAGAACTGACACCCAGCCCCACAGCCAGAGAAACACTTGGATGTGTCTAATGAACTCAACTGGAGCACTTCTGCACCACTACTGTCCATTTACCTCACTTCGCTGCCATTTCTATTTCTAAAAGTCTATATAAAAGTTTAAAGGTACTTTTGAATCATTAGCAGACACATTAAGAAGCAGATGTATTTCACATTAAATTTTTATGACATAGTTTAGTTTAAATCAACTGCTTTCAGATTTATTTGAGTGTGACTAGGATGTGGAAATTTGGAGTGAAACATTGCGTCATTTAGATAAGGGAACTGTGTGGATAAGCTCTGGAAACTGACCTCTGAGAAGAAAGGGGGTAAGGTGTGAGTAGGAAAGCAGAGTGAGGATATGAACTATGCTATACTGTCATGTTAACTGCTGCTCAGAAAGCTATGATAGTTTTCTNCTTAAAACTACAACCACTTGTTTCCTTTAAGAGATTTTTTAAAATACATGTTTTTCTTGATAATCCTTTTGTTGTGAAATCTACTATTTTTTTTCCTGAGACTGAGCACTGCTTCGTTTGTNGCTTGTCAGTGGGGTCACCAGATGGTACACCAAAACCAGAAATTTTTTGACACTAACTCAATGTTGTTTCTTTTTTGGCTGTGAATTGTGGTGAAGAAGATTGAGTGTCATATCTAAATGTCGCTATCCTCTGTCATATTAGTCATGTCTGTTCTGTCCTCCGGTGAAAGGAATGGAAGTTAGACATACTTTATTCTAATGAAATTAGGGAGTTTAAAGTCAATTGCTTATAGAATCTTCTTTTAGTCTCAGAGAAAAATGACCAAATATTTCTTAAATTAATTATTTGAATATTTAAACTGTCCACAATATAATAAATTTAACAGGAGTTATTTTTAATTGCTAAAGCAATTTATTTAATAATTGATTATATATATGATTTTATAATCATATAATTATATATATATTCATTTATTAGTGCTTGTATTTCAAAGGACACACACTTACTGTGAATATCTTATTCTCTAAAAACAAAAGTTATAATTTTGTTTGGACAGTCTGTGCATCAAATCAAGATGGGACGTCTGACTCTTTTTCTGAAGTGTCAAAAGATATCGATCTTTGAGTGATGTTTATGGTAGTCTTACCTGTGAATGTCCACACAGTTCTCTGTCCATGTTTTACTTTATGTAAACATTCTTTGACATTTTATAGGTGATTGTGAAATTTGAATTATACATAAACATAACTCATTGTCTGAAACTGTTTCTTTCTAGGTAAACAGGATTATAAAAAAACCAAACCTATTTTACGAGCAACCAAATTAAAAGCAGAAGCAAAGAAAACAGCGCTAGGCATAAAGGTATACTTCTGTTTGATAAAGTTATAATTTGATGTGTGTATGCCAGTTTGTTTTACACAACTGGACTGTATAAGTGTTGAATTCTGAGCATCTTAAGCTAGTTCAATCTCAATAAAGTGTCAAAAGTGAAGGTTTTTGTAAAATAATTTATTGAAAAACATCATTTCTATCTTGAAATTTTGAAGACTCTTAAAATAAAAGTTATAAAGTATATAGTATATACAGTACATAGAAAACAAGTTTCTCCTAAAGCTACTATTCTAGCTATTATAACTATTGTTCAAACATTTTAGTCATGTATGTGGGTTAGTCAGATTTCACTACATAGTTGTTTACATTGTGGTAATACAACTGTCTTTTTATTGTCTCTAGAAGTCTGTATAATGAAATTCTAATGATATCCTCAAACTTGTCCTTTTGGCCACCCAGTGTTTATCTGCTTATAAGAGATAAGTGCCGCTGAGAATGATGTCAATGGATATTAGTTCAGTGTGCTAACAAGACCAAAATTATTTTATTATTGTTCATGTCAAATGTTCACCAAATATTTAGAATGAAGTAAACTAGGTAGGAAAACCCATTTGGAACTAATACTATGAAATGTGTAAGTTAAAAATTACCAATACAAATATTTTATTTAAATATTAAACTGCTAAAAGAAGATTTGGGTTTCATCTGGCAGATAAAAAATCAATTTTTCTAAGTTATAGCTTATAACAAATGCCAAGGTATTACCAGCAAGCTGTAACAGCTGTTGAACTGCCAGATGATATATTTGGTTATCTTCCAGAACTTGCTATTATAATCATGAACACTGCCTGCCTTGTGCCTCTGATTGCTGATTTTGATCAAGCTTTGCTGTGTGATGTGCTGCTTTCACAACATAGTCTCCTCAGTTAGTGTTTGTAGCAAGTTTTAATGAAAAAAAATTTTTTTCTTTAAAAGAGTGATTTATCTTTTTAGTTTTTTATAANGCACATGAGATTGCATTCATGTAATTCATGTAAAAGGCATTATATGGCATGGATTTTAAAAAAGCAATGCTTAGCTTTTGTTTTCTGTTTGATCATATGGTGATTCACTCTTATAATAGGAACAATTTTAACATTGTCCTCCAAGGAAACAGTTAATATTTGCTTTAATGTTTCACAACATACTAGGGATTTATAAAGGAAATATTAGGGTAACAAAATATATTTCTAGCATAGTTTAATGAATAGTTATATATTAATTTGAAATAATGCAGCCTTTCATATATTTATATACCACATTTTTATGCACACCCATTATTTAATTTGCTACTACACTTTTGGTTTTGTTTTGAGGAAATAACTGTGTTCTGATTATAAGTTAAAGTAGTGTACAGTGCTATTAGCTAATATCTGTTTTAAAAACTGTGAAGAATTACTTTTTCTTAGCTTTCTTTACAATAAAAGTATACACTGTGTCTAATATTAAAATATAGATCTATTTTAATAATCTAGCATATCATTCTGATTGGTGAGCCTTAAGAAACAAAGACTTAGGCTACTATTTTCTTTGCATAAAACTATGTTCAAAGGCCATTACCATTATATGGAACTTTTAAGAATCAGAACCATGAAGGTGTCTTGCATTTCAAATATAGCATACTAATTAGTTTGCCCTGTCAAACTTTGATTGCCTTGTCATTTTGCCATAGGATTTTAAATAACAGAGTTTCCTTCAGCAATTGTCTTTTAATGCTTTTTAATTTCCCTGGTGAGTGATTTTATCCATATTGATAATGTCAGAGAAGCAACTGAGAAATAATGAACATCAAACATGTTTGACTCTTATCTAGTTGATACAGAATGACCATAATGTCATATTATATTACTATTTTAGTACTTTTGAGTGAGTCAGAGTTATACTCTTCAAATAATATGAATCTACAGAAAATATGAACAGGTGCAAGGAAGAGAAAAAGACACCAATGATCACAAAACTGAGTATGCCATGAAAGGCCTGAGATCACATCCTTGTGACCCTCACTGTTGGTGTGAGTCATCTGACTAAATCTAAGGAGCTGTATTTGTAGTTGGAAACTGTGTCCTTCACCTCAGAGCTATCAGCAGAGCTGGAGTAGAGAGGNTTGAACTTACCACATCTAAGGCATCTGTGACTATTAAGTGATAGGGAAAACCCAAAATTACCTATGTCTAGTTTTTATAAATAAAACCCATGAATATTTGTCAGAGCCTTCCTTACTTCAGCTGTTCTTGCATTGTGTAGCCATTATGATACATAGTGCTCTTGGATTCACTGTGGAGTTAGTATTACGACGCGTATTAGTGACTTAAACTCTTTAAATCATCACATACCTTTAATATGCTTACTCTGAAAGTCATATCGGTATTACTTGATCCGGTTTTACTTACAAATCACTATAAGCTATTACACTATTATAGAACCTCTGGAAAGAGATGAGTAAAATGTGATTGTCTTGTGAAGAGTGTACTGGAAATCACCTCCAGATTGAATTACTATNTTAAACCAAGTGCACTGAGCCTTGAGATGACCAGTTGAGAAGCAGGCATTTGCNCTTTAAGGCTTCTGGCACCTTGTTCTAAACATACAATTGAGTTATAGAAAATGTTTTGGAGGAACGATGAATGGTTTCAGCTTAAAAATAAAATTAGTTTTAAATAAAATAAAATCTTCTATTGAAAATAATTTAATACAGTATATTCTGATTATGATTTCCCCTCCCCTAGTTCCTCCATGGTCCTCTCCACATCCCCTACCATCCAAATCCACACCCTTTCTGTCTCTCTCTAGAAACCAAACAGGCTTCTAAAGAATAATAGTAAAATAAAATAAGATAAACAAAAATAAACAAACTGGAATAAGACAAAACAAACAAGCAGAAGAAAAAGAGTCAAAGGAAAAGCATGAGAGACACATATAGACGCGGAGACACAATTTGTTGTACATATCACTAAAATTCTCATAGAATGCAGATACCTGTGTCCCCCAACATGTAGAAGGAAACAAATCTACATTTGCTTATTTTAAAGGTCTATTAGAAAAACATAGTTATCACAAAGAATAAGAATAGAAAACTTAGCTTNGCCACATCAATAAAATATTCAGTGTCAAGCAGATCCTGCCAGCATCCCTTTGGGATGAACAGCTTGAAATGTTGTTTGTTCTTTTTGTTATTTCTGATTTAAATCTCAGCAGTGGCCAAATCATGGAAAGGGATATGTAGTCATATGCCTACAGGTGTCTAAGGTTAGGGTCACAGCNTCCGGCACCCTGAAAGCTTAATTTTGAGATTTGATCATGGCATGAAACTTCAGAACAGTCATCCTCCATGGTGTTTGCCTCCACCAAAAGGCATTTTGAATAAAAGTGTTTGTGACATCGCCTTCAGTGATTTGAAGTCATTTGCACGCCATACACTGACCAGACAGCATTGAAGTCCAGGGATTTTTCTATGCATAATCTCGACTTTCTCTCCTTAACATTCTTCTTAATACGTCTGAATATCCTGAATGCATTTAATGAGGGAATGACCGGTCATCATAAGGATAGTGAATGGAAAGCAGCAATTAAGAGTGGTTATCAGTAAGATGAGAAACACAGCCTTGAACTAAGAATAAAATTTCATTCTCTCATTGAGCTTCTGTAAGTGATGGCTGCTGGTGATCAGTCGTGTTGTCCACTCCACAAAGCAGATGGAGTTTGTGGTTGTGTCTCTTGTTTATTACATCCTCTTAAAATTAGTAGCCGTTTAAGCAGATGGGCCTGGGAGCACAGCTGTGGCTCTGAGAAAATAAATGAAACCTGTCTGATGCTGCCATGCCCTTTGGAGATGCCAAAGTGTTCCAGCTGTAACAAAGAAAATTTCACTTTCACTTGACATTACATTGATATATTAGATTTTAAAAATCAAGTCCCACAAAAATTGTTGACACAGTTTTCCCTGCTGTAGTTTCTATCAATATTTAGTTTCATAATTTGGATATCTAAATAAATAATCAAGAAACTGAAAATCGGTACATAATGTGTTTGTATTTTCAACATTCACCTGAAATTTTATGTTTATTATATATCAAATTCATTTTTAATATTTTTT
>LZPO01088069.1:23981-38544 GCA_001675575.1 Neotoma lepida | reverse complement strand
AGAGTGGTATTACATATTGAGACTGCAAAATTTATCCCTGATGAGTCAGAAATAACTTTGTTATTTATTCAATTACAAGATATAATCAGGAATAGAAAGCATCCCTTATAGATAACTCACATCTGATCCCATATGTCTGCCAGGCCTTCTAGCACAAGGTAATGATGAGATTGATAAACTATTGATAGGAAATGTGATGGAGGCCTCAGAATTTCATAAATAACATCATGTCAATAGTAAATGTTTAAAAAATGACTTTTCAAATACCTGGCAACAAATCAAGGAAATTATAAGACAATGTCCTACTTGTTCTTTTAAACAATCAAACTCAACTACCAGCAGGATGTAACCCAAAGGGTACTCAGAGAAATGAAATCAGGCAAATGAACGTGTTTCANTTTGCAGAATTTGGAAAATTAAAAATATACACCTCACCATTGATACTTATTCAAAATTTCAATGGGAAACTGCTCTGAGTTCTGAAAAACCTGATTTGGTAATCAAGCATTTGCTAGAAGTTATGGCCATCATGGGTATACCTGCACAAATTAAAACTGACAATGCTCCAGCATATGTCACTGGTAAAATGAAACAGTTCTTTGCTTACTACAGTATAAAGCACATTACTGATATACCACACAATTCTTTAATAGGTAGGTGCTCTTATCTCTACATTTTTACATGAATAAATAGGTTCAGAGAACTGAGATAGATTGATTTAAATGACGCCATCATGAATTCTGAGCCAGTGTTCTCAGTTTGCAGGTTTCTATTTTTGTTTTGTTTTGTTTTTTTCTAAGACATGATCCTACTCTTCTCTCTGCAAGTGACTTAGTCATTATGACCATGCACCTTTCTTCTCTTTCAATCTATCTGGCTAGGATTTGCTTTTTCCAAAAGAATATGAAAGAAATGGCATTCGAGTATTCCTGATTTGAGACATGAAAGAAACTGAAGCTCATGTTTTGGCTTCTGGGAGAGAAGCTGCTTCATAATGAACTCCTGAATCTCAAGTAGGAGATAAAGACTAGAAAATGAGCAGATAGAAATCACCAAAAGATATATGTAGTCCTAAATACAGGTGACCTATAAAGTTCCAGGAAAAAAAAATGATTCTGCATGGCCCCCATGAGGTCTGATACCCCTACACCACCACTTACCTTTTAGACCATCTAGCTGATAGAGTAGACATATTGTTGAATCCATTTTGGATCCTAGATCTTTGATCTCTTCCCTGACTATTCTAACTATTCATGATACTCTCATTGATTTCTTCTGTTAATAAAGTTTTTGTTATCTGTGATGTAATGTTTATGTATATATAAAATATGTATTATATTTTATATGATGAATATTTTATATCAAAGAGATAATTAGCCACAGAATGGCTATAGAATACTCTGTGAATAAAAAAGTCATGGATGACAGAGTCACTTATATAAAATAAATNTAGTACAGTGTTGTCTATGCATAATGTACACTCTCATGTTAAATGAATTTTAGATTACTTATAATATTTAATGTGATACAGATGCCATGTAAATAGTTACTATGCTATACTGTTTGGGAATCATGACAAGAAAAGTATTCATGTACAGTACAAGCCTAGATATGATATAGATAAAAAGGTAGATTATTGAATCTATTTTTAAAAGGCAATTACTAGTTTTAAATATTTTACATTGCATTGGATTTTTGTATACAAATATATANTGATACAAATTTGAGATTANTTTTGTTAGAAAATATTGTATGTATATTTCTAATCTTGTTCAAGGTATTGTACCTATACAGTTTATTTAACAATGTTATGTAATTTGCTAATTCTTGACAGTTGTTATTATCAACTGTTAGGATATAGAGAAATGAGAGTTAGTAGTTAGTCATTACAATCAAACTTGTAGTCATATTAGGTATTTTCAAGGGTAAGTAGAGATATATTTTAGATAGACAGGTTCTTCAAACCCTTCAGAGATCTGCAGAATATGGCATTTAAAATGTTTTAATAACTTAGATATTTTTCTTTTTTATGATTATGAGCCATGTCGGCTCCTGGCAGCACTAATCTGTTTCAGAGAAGATATGGGCATTGAAGAGACTGCATATGGAGTTAACTTTCATGTGGCAGTTAGCCACTGGGCATGGAAGTGCCCTCACATTGACTGCTTACAGTATGTTGTTCAAAAATAAAAAATCTAGGCCGGGCGGTGGTGGCGCACGCCTTTAATCCCAGCACTTGGGAGGCAGAGGCAGGCAAATCTCTGTGAGTTCGAGGCCAGCCTGGGCTACCAAGTGAGTTCCAGGAAAGGCACCGCCAAAGCTACACAGAGAAACCCTGTCTCAAAAAACCAAAAAAAAAAAAAAATCTACAAGCAGGACACAAAATAAAGGACTACCAATCCTTGCTAAGATGAGTGTGGTTGCAGCTTTGGCAACAGGCATCCTTTAAGGCCAAGACAATATGNCACCATCACTGAAGTGGCTTTGCAATCCAGAAAAGGTACAATGCCTCTTCCTTTGGCAGTTGCATAGGCAGTGGGCTGATGGCTTCTGGTGTACAATAGAACATCAACTGGAACAGTTATTCTTGGAGGAATAACTAGGCTGATGAAGTCTGGCCTTTCAATGATAGACTGACATTTAATAAAAGAGATGAAACCACCCACAAGCTGAGAAAAATGGGAAGCCGAATTCCAAAAACACCAGTAACTTCCAGACACTGGTGGAATTCAAGTCTATCTGGTCCATGGAATACTTGTACCAAATATGAGATCGAGCTGTAAACCTTGAATACAACCTGCTTCACAAATGAGTCTGTCAGATACCCTAAGCCTATGGGCTGAAGATGATGCCCCAACATTGCAGAGAAACCTTGGGTGACTGTCCAGGCAGCTGGCTGATTCTGTCAACTCACATTTTTTGGAAGTCACTTGTTTGCACTTTCTGTTTTACTAGGCAATATTATTTCCTTCTCAGGTTTCTGAGGGAGTTGAAGATTAGATAGTTATAAATCACCAAGGGGTGCTAAGTATGTAAGTTTGAAAGACATATAAGTTGGAAAGGTATCATAAGATAGTTTTCTGTTAGTAATATAAGTTAGGATAGAAAGTGANTTAGGTACATTTAGAACTCACCAAAAAAGGATAGATAATGGAGTATTCTCTCTGAATTTGTCAAATGCAAATGGACTAGACATTGTTGATGTATTAATTGCTTGTATATATTGTATATAGCTTATNTTATAATTTNTTTTATTTTATTTTTTTATTTAGACAAAAAGGGGAAATGTGGTGATATTTTATCTGTGTCCCCCAATAAAATTTATCTGAGGATCGGAGGAAAAACGGGCAGCCAGACGCTAGTAGTAAAAAACCAAAGTCATGCAAGTTAGCACATGCCCTTAATCCGTTTGGTTCTCTGTGAGTCCAAGGTCACATTAGGGAACTAGCAGAAGGCGATGGTAGCACACTCCTTTAATTCCAGCATCAGCCATAGAATTCTGGAGGTCTGTGCAGACAAATAGGAAGTGATGTAGCTTGGTGGAGATAGGAAATGAGTTAGCNGAATGAACAGGCATAAAAAGCCGGGTTAGGCAGGAATTCACTCTCTTCTCTTTGCTTCGCTCTTTGAAAGCAGCAGCAGCATTGGTGAGGTGAGGCTAGCTGGTGGCTTGCTCCTAATTCCTCTGATCTCTGTCAGATTTTCACCCTTATTTCTTGTTCTGTGTGTTTATTAATAAGACTGTTTAGAAATTTGTCTTACACAAGCCTAAACATTTTTAAAGTAATGCATTAATTTTAGAGTTATCTCTTAATAAAGTCCACCATTATCAACAATTCTGTCTTGGTTCTTTNCTTATTAGTACTTAGTTGTGTCATATTGACTTTGGTTTTTCTATGGAAGTTAAAATTAAATTTTTCTCATCTTTATTTCAATACAATTTGTTTAAACTTTAATTTTTCATTAAAAAAAGAAATAACTGACACATAGTTAGATAGAAAATATATGTGCATGTGTACAAAGACTGCTTTATTTCCTGTCTAGTCATGACTTTTTCTATGGTAAAATATTTNTTATAAGAAACAGCAGCAATTATTATTAGATCATTGGTGGCTTTGAGGACAGAACCCTATAATTTGTCTACTGAGATTTAATTTGACAAGCTGAACTGTAGGAATTTACACATAATTTAAATATCTTTACCAAATCTTGCCCTTGATTAAATAAGTTATCTATACTTAGAGTAATTTCTTTTCCTAAATTCTGTGGAATAATGCTCTTGTACACAATAAACTGCTGATTGGCCAGTAGCCAGGCAGGAAGTATAGGTGGGGTGAGCAGACTAAGAGAATGCTGGGAGTAGTAGGGAGTCACCAGCCAGACACAGAGGAAGCAAGGTGACAAGGCAGAACTGACAAAAGGTACCAAGCCATGTGGCTAAATATAGATAAGAATTATAGGTTAATTTAAGTGTAAGAGCTAGTCAGTAATAAGCCTGAGCTAATGGCTGAGCAGTTTTAATTAATATTAAGCATCTGAATGATTATTTTATAAGTGGCTGAGGGACCATGGGACTGGCCGGGACTGGAGAGACCTTCCAGCTACACTTAAATGATAACAAATCCCTTATTTACTTGATTGGTTTATCTGTAAAGTTGGCTACTTAGAATTAAAATCATTCTTTTAGAGATTTAATTCTTAANTTCAATTAGTGTTTAAAAATGTTTTTTTTTCAAGGAACATATTCTAATCTGGAAGAAAGGTAGAAATCAAAGTGCTAATCTTATCAAGAATTATGAAATGAAAGATTCAGATAAAAAGGTCAAATATTTATACTACTAGGGAACTAGATTTTTAAATATTTTTTACCATGCTGAATGAGTTAGCCACTTAAACATTTCAGGAAATGGTTATAACATGAGGATTCTTAAAAAGAATAATTCATCCAAGTCAAATACAAAGAGATTAGTGAGTAAAAGAATGAGAGTGAACTAGGAGAAAATTCATATTCTAGATTTTTACCTCGTTATCAGTTTTAAATTAGTTATGGCTCTAAATAAAATCATATGGAACTGATAAAAACAAAATAAATAATAATCATAGCTTTATCTATAGTACTGGGAATTGTAGCAACTCAGCAACTGACCCAGGTAATGATTTAACCAGCACATTCTGTTTAATCCTGGTTTATAACTTCTTTGATTTTAAGGGTATGTTGGAATTGTGGTAAGGAAAGATTTCCCCTTCAGAAAAGCTGCTACTCCAAAGNTAGGTATGAGAGACAGTTTGCTCATATAAATTTTAGGTATTGACTTTTCCATTCTGTGTTAAGATGATTTAGAAAGCAAAATAAAAGTGGCTTCAGAATCCAGACAAAATATAGGTCCCAGAAATGTGTCAAGCATAACTGCTAAAGTGACACTTCTGCATTAATTGATGACTTGTAGGGATTCTGCTTCTCTGGTCCAACCTAGATAGAAAGATATGTTGTACTTTATGATTATTTATGCACTGATTAAATATGCTCCCTCTTCTTTAACTTTACAGTTCTCCATTTTGATCTGCAGTTCATCTATATAACTTTGACCAGTGGAATACTAACAAACTGAGTCAAGTTTGAAAAGCACATGCTCAGTCCTTTCCACCATCCACATATTGAAGATAATCTTAAATGTTGACACTCTCAACTGATAACATTACTCACAGAATCAGGCCTGTTAAAATATAAAATATAAAATATAAAATATTTTATAAATACAAAAATATAAAAACCTCAACAAATTTATTTCTGTTATCTTGATTTGCTACTCTACAGTAAGGCAGCAACCCTGGATAAAATTGAATTGATACACAAGAGAAGTTTATATACATATTCATATAAAAGGAAGTTCTGTATGGAAAAGTCAAGTGAGGGAGAGACAGTATATTTTGCTACAATTCATTTTTGATTCATTTCAACATGGTTTGAAAACTTGGCCACTTATGATTGACTGAGACTAGGCTATTTATTATGAGGGTAGGTTCTGGTCTGTTTGCACATCAAGTGAAGATATAGTTCACTATGTTGAGATGAACATAAAACAATTTAAAAATATGTGGCAGCAGCTTTAGACAAAATGTATCATTGACTACCTAAACCTGATCATTTTAAGAGATCAGCACAGCTCTATTTCATGAGAAACTCTTGAAATGTTTGTTATTTAAAGAATTTAGGATATTTTATGATACAACATAGATAANTGATGCAATAAGTTGAGAAACAGCCATTCACAGAGACCTACCATATCTGNAAGTTAGAGGAAAAAGAAGAAACTTGCCTTCTGACTAAACCATGCTCTATTTCTGCATTCCAATNCATGCTCATACATTTAGAATCATAATAATCTATAGAAGTAATTTCCCTATTTTCAAAGGGTGATAGGATCATTTATGAATGATTGAAGCAGAACAAGTTCATTCTAAAGCCCTTGCTCCTCTCATTTAATTTCTTTAAAGTACACATGTGCACATGAACATACATATTGGCATGAATCTATCATCATTGTATATAAAATATGGAGAACAACATAGTGTATTCCTATTTTGGTAAGTAGCAGTAATGAGGAGATCTNGCATCAGAAATGTCCATGAACCTTTTAAAGAAGTTTCTTCATTGCTGTGAAACACTGGACAGATGCTTATAGAATAAAGACTCCCTAGGGAAGAAAGAAGGGGTTATATATGATGAGAAGGAAGGATGAGGAACAAATAACATCAAGGTTGATTGATAAAGATTCCAGGAATCATATTATTTTATATTTATGTAAAATTATATGCAATACATATGTGTATGTATATACACACACACATGTGTATATATGTATGTGTATATTAAAGAATGTATATATTGAAGGAAACATGAGACCCGGGCTGGCAATGCTCCCCACAAAAATCATAGACTTATAGTGCCAAGCATGAGACATCTCCTTGATCAAGGTAATACAAATGATTGTCAAAATGATAGAGATTACTGATGTAGCCTTCATTGACTCTCAGGGGTTAATGTGAGCCCTTATTACAGAAGACACTGCATATTTCAACCACATTTGGACACACTTAGAACACAGTTCCAGTTGGAACTGACTTGAAAGCCTTCTTTCTGCTGTATAGCTTCCATNGTACCAGAAAATACTATGCTAGCTGCCAAGGAAGGGAAATAATTAAACAGTCCTACACTGTTACAACTGTTATGAACCATGACAATGACCANCATATCAAAATATCTGAAGAAGTGCAATAAGTGACACTCACATGTTGGAGGTGTCTTATTGGACTTATGTCTAATTGAACTTAAGACCTACTCAACAGAAGGGAAATCATGCCTATTAGTAGAAATATAGCCAAGCTTTTCAGGGATAGTGAGGTCTTGGTGCTTAGAAAAGAATCTACTCCTGCCACTTAACTAGACTGGGATAATTCCTTTCTATACTCTAAATCTTATCCTTATAATCATAGATAAATATAGCTACCACCCCTCAAAAAACAAGCCTTTCTTTACAACAGGTGGAGACCATCAGAGAAATCCACATCTTCCCCTTCAGATTACTAGTTATTCACCTTATTTGGTTAATTTGGTTTTAGTTTGAAATAATCTTTTGTTTAATATAATATTTTTATCAATTCTATGAGAACCTCATATATTTTGATCTTATTCATCTTCTACTTCTCTCCATAACTCCTCTCATATTAACCCCTTTCTCCATAGTTCCCTCCACTTCATGTCCTTTCTATTTTTTTAGAAGTCACCATCCTATAAGAAATTTCCTCGCAATCTTTCCACCTCCTATTTCATGATGTTCCTTGAGCCTTGAGTCTAGGGGTTGTATTTGTAAATGTATTAATTGTGGACAACCAGCCCATAGCTAGTTGTTCTTTGAATTTTGACTAGTTGTGACTTTTTGAAATGGTCTCTGATGCAAAAAGAAGTACCTGTAATGAGAGGTGCAAGCCACACTATCTAGATAAGTTGAATGAAGTTAGAAATTATGCTGGTTTAGGAAAGTGTCAGTACTTTATTGAATAATGTAGACAGAGAAAGACAAACATCTCATGTTTTCTCTTACTTGTAGTTGTTAGCTAGGAATCTTTAGATATGAGTACAGTAGTTTTGCATGAGCCCCGGTCCAGAATGATTTCTGGTCACTGTTTTGAGGTCCCAGGAAGAGCTGGGTCCCCAATAGGTGTTGCCAGATATTTCACATCCCCATTCTTTGCAGAAGAAATTGGCTGATCCCCCCACATCTGTTAGCTTCTGACCTATTCCCACCCTCCCCCAGGGCATACATAGATAGGAATGTTTCTCAGATCTCACCAAAGTGATGGGTGGCTACAGCCTATCCAATTTCCGCCTAATTCCACTGCTTTTCCTGTTCCCAAGGAGGGGCAGAGTATGAGGTTACACCATTCTTGACCCTCACATTCAGGGAGTCCCTTCCCCAGGCCTTGGTCCGAACATACCAGGAGCCAGCTGCCAAGTCACATAAGTCTATTTTAAGGTCCGGCCACCAAGTGCCCTGGAGTGCCTCTGCTGATGCCACTTGGATTTGGTCACCATTTTTAGAAGTGATCACCCAAGTCTGTTTCCAGGGTGTGTGGGGCTTAGACGAAACCATGGGCAGGAGAAGAGCCATTATCAAGGTCATCAGGATGCAGTTTCAGGTCAGGATGGGCCTTGTCATCTGATTCTGATCTTGAGTGGTTGGTCAGATGCCGAACTGCCTCTCATCCTTCCCCTCTGTAGTCTCCTTTCTGGGTGAATGGGTCAACAAGTCATGCATGACTGCAGTGTACCCAGGTGGTGACTCCATCCACCTTTAGGGCTGTCGGTGTGGTCATGAAAACGAAAAAGGGTTCCTTCCATCATGGCTCAAGGGTCCCTTGTCGAAGATGGTGGTGAAGACCCAGTCTTTGGGCTGGAATTTGTGGGGCTCAGGGGGGTTGCCAGACTCACAGAGGGCCCTAAGTCTAGGCCAGACATATTTGTGTGCATGTTGAAGATGCTTAAGAGAAGCACATCTTGATCATCTATCTTAGCTATAAGTTCAGACTGGAGATTAGGGATAATAGGGGGAGGAGTTACAAACATGATCTAGAAAGGGGTCAGATCCATCTGGTAAGGAGAATTTCTTACCTGATAAAGGGGAAAGGGAAAGAGAGTGACCCAATCTATGCCAGTCTCTAANGTTAATTTTGTTAAGGCATCTTTTAGGGTCTGGTTCATTCGCTCTACTTGTGTGGAACTCTGGGGTCTGTAAGCACAAGACAACTTCCAATCAATCCCCACAATGGTGGTTAGACTCTGACTCACATGGGACACAAATGCTGGTCCATTATCTGACCCTATCTTTATGGGAAACCCATACTTTGGCAGGATGTTTTCCAATAATCTTTTTGCCACAATCTGTGCTGTCTCATGCTTGGTGGGATACATTTCAGTCCATCCAGAAAACGTGTGGATGAACACCAGGAGGTACCTGTAGCCAAATTTACCAGGCTTGATCTCTGTGAAATCAACTTTCCTGTACATATCTGGTCTCTTTCCCCTTATCCACCTCACAGGATTTCTGGTGTTGTTACTAGCATTGGTTAATAGACAAGTTTTACAATTGTTGACCAGATCCTCTGTGGCTTGATTTCCATTTGTAGTTTTCCTTCTGAATGTCTTAGCAAGTCCTGCATCCATCGGATGCCCATGTGGGAGGCACAATGTATTTGACATAGGAGATTGAATCCTAACTGCCTTGCAAAATAACCTTACTGTCAGCAGTCCTCGACCATCCCTTGAGACACTGAGTCTTATGGAGGGTCTTATTCTGGGACCTGTCTTCCTCGGTATAAACAGGGGTTTCTGGCAATGCAAGTGGGCCTGGATCTACCAAGACAGGTGCTAGGGTGGATGCCATTGCCACTTCCCAGGCAGCCTGATCGGCCAAGTTGTTACCTCTTGATATTGGCCCATCACCCTTTTGATGCCCTGGACAGAGAATTACGGCCAGTTTCAGGAGCCCCCATAAGGCCTTAAGAAGGTTCTGAATTTCCCCCTTATTTTTGATAGTCTTTTCCTCAGCAGTTAGGAACCCTCTCTCTTTATAAATGGCCCCATGGACGTGAGCTGTGGCAAAGGCGTAGGGACTGTCAGTGTAAATATTGATCCTTTTCCCATGTCCCAGCTCTAGGGCCTTAGTTAAGGCTATCAGTTCTGCTTTCTGAGCCGATGTCCCCACTGGCATTGGTACTACCCAGATTACCTTATCNGATGTGGTGACAGCAGCCCAGGCATACTTCATTCCATTTCTCACATAGCTGCTCCCATCAGAGAACCATGTTTCCTCAGCATCTGGTAGTGGGGTATCTCTGAGGTCTGGTCAGATGCAGTAAGCCTGGGCCAGTATTCCTATGCATTCATGTAGTGGTGCCTCCAGATCTGGGTCAGGTAGCGAAGTAGCCAGATTCAAAGCTGTTGGGACATGGAAAGTTATTCTGGCTGGGTTAAGCAACAAAGTCTGGTAGTGAGTCATATGTGCATTGTTTAGCCACTGGTCAGGGGGCTGTTTGAGGACCCCTTCTAGGGCATGTGCAGTGGCTATCATGAGGTTTTGTCCCAAAGCGCTACTGCTGCTTTAATGTGCAGGGCCATCCTGGTGCTATGGGGTCTAATTTCTTTGACAAGTAAGCCACTGGCCGTTTCCATGGTCTTATAATCAGGGTGAGCACTCCCTTTGCTATCCCTTTATGTTCATCCACAGACAGATAAAATGGTTTGGTGATGTATGGTGGTAGCTCGAGTAAGAGGGCTTCTAAAAGCTTTTTCTTAAGGATTTCAAAAGCCCATTGTTTTTCATCTGTCCATGTAAAGTCCTGCCCTTCTTTTATGGCTTTATATAAGGGCTTTGCCAATTCAGAAAAGCCTCAGATCCACAAACAGCAGAACCCAGCAGTGCCGAAGAACTCCCTCACTCCTTTAGCAGTCATGGGAGTGGGGATTTTTAGCACAGTCTCTTTGCACACATCTGAGAGCCATCTTTGAACCCCTCCAGGATATACCCCAGATACATTACCCGTTGTTTGCAGATATGAGCCTTCTTAGCTGAAGCTCAGTACCCCAGGTTTCCAAAAGTTTGTAGTAAGCTTTCTGTACCCACCAGGCAGGTTTCTTGATCTGTGGCTGCAATCAGCAGATCATCTGCATACTGTAACAGACTGATGTCTGGGTTCTGAGTGTGATACTCATCCTAGTCTTCTTGGAGAGCTTCATCAAAAGTGGTGTATGAGTTCTTGAATCCCTGTGGTAGCTGGGTCCAGGTCAGTTGTCTACTGACCCCAATCTCAGGGGCCTGCCACTCAGGTCAGTTGTCTACTGACCCCAATCTCAGGGGCCTGCCACTCGAACATGAAGTAAGACTGACTTTGGGGTGCCAGGGGTTGGCTGAAGAATGCATCTTTGAGGTCTAAGACTGTGTACCATTGCCAGTCTGGGGCAAGGTGCTGAACAAGATGTATGGATTTGACATGGTAGGGTGAATATCTATAACCCTTTTATTTACTTCTCTTAAATCCTAGACTGGACGATAGTCATTAGCATGGGGTTTTTTGACTGGCAGGAGGGGTGTATTCCAAGCTGACTGAATGGGTCTTAGAACACCCAATTCCAGCAACCATCTAATGTGAGGAGTTATCCCTTTCTTGCCTTCCAGAGGCATTGGATATTGTCTGACTTTTATGGAGTCTGCGCCTGCTTTTATCTCCATGTACATAGGGGACGATGGCGTGCCAAGCCCCTGACCCTAGTCTCTGCCCATGCCAAGGGGAACTTCTGAAGCCAGATTTGCACAGACTTGTCAGATTCTGGGGGGTTTTGGTGAAGCCTATATTCCATCTTTAAGTCATGTGTCATCATTATTTGGAGTGGCTGGCCATCTTGCTGAAACCACTGTGCTCCTTTTTCAGAGAAGTGAATTTTTTTTTTTTTTTTTTTGGTTTTTCGAGACAGGGTTTCTCTGTGTAACTTTGGCGGCGCCCTTCCTGGAACTCACTCGGTAGCCCAGGCTGACCTCAAACCCACAGAGATCTGCCTGCCTCTGCCTCCCGAGTTCTGGGATTAAAGGCGTGTGCCACCACCGCCCGGTGAGAAGTGAATTTTTGCTTGCATTTTTGTAAGCAAGTCCCAGCCCAGGAGGGGGTATGGGCACTCAGATATTACCAGGAGAGAATGCGTTACCCATCCCATTCCTAAATCTACTGATCTTCAGGTAGTCCATGAGTAAGGGTTGGTTCCTGTGGCCCACTCAACCTATGCCTTTTTATTGGATAGGGGGTCTCCTAATTCTAATAGCACTGAGTTCTCAGTTCTGGTGTCCACCATGAAGTCTATTTTCTTCCCCTCTACTTTTAGGGTTNTCCTGGGTTTGGGGAGGGGGATCAAATCTTGACTTCCCTAATCACTATCTACATCTATCTTAAGGACTTGGGCTTTTGTTTCTTTTTAGGGCACTCTCNAGCCCAGTGTCCTTCTTTGCAATATGTGCATTAATTTTTCCCCAGTCTGGGGATTCTGTGCTCTTTATCTTTGGATCGTTTCTTATCTAATCTTTTATGNCTTTGTCCTACAATGTGTCTGGTAGTTCCTACATTGGTCAGAGCATCAACAAGCTATCAGTGGTGTCTCTCTTGCTGGACTTCCAGAATTTTGGTCAGGCTCCTCTCTTGTCTCTTCTCTTTTTTTATTTCCTTCTCTTCTGCACTCTCCCTATTGTTATAAACTCTCTCAGCCATCATCATTAACTCTCTTATGCCTCTGTCTCCTAACCTGTCCAGCTTCTGGAGGTTTTTTTCCTTATGTCTGATGCTGTCTGATTCACAAAGGCAAAGATCAGAGTCAGCTCTGTCTCTGGTGCTTCTGGATCATATGGAGTGTATCACCTGAAGGCCTCCTGCAGGCATTCTAAAAATGCTGCTGGACTTTCCTCTGCTCCCTGTCTTACATCATACACTTTACTAATGTTGGCAGGCCACCTGGCTACTGCCTTAAAGCCTGCCAACAGAGTCTGGCAATAGATTTTCATCCCAATTGGGATGTATAGTTGGGAAACTCATGTTTATGATGGCAGGATCAACTGTTGGCTCCCCGTTTGGTCCCCATACCAATTTGTGGGCCTTCAGGATAATCCTGGCCCATTATTCNGTGGTTAACAGCACCTGTAACAATTAATGTACATCCTCCCTTGTGGAGGTGTGCATGAAAAGGATAATCTCAAATNGATTAATGAGATCATGAGGATTCTCAGAGAAAGGGGCATTCTGCGAATTTCAGTTGTATAGGTCACTGGTAGCAAATGGCCAGTATTGAAACTGCTGGCTCCCATCTTCACCAGGTGGCCCCACCAGTCTCAGGAGTAGGACTGCAGGATCCTGCAGTTGGGGAGCACCTCCTCTTTGACTGTGTAACTCAAGCAGGACCCACTTCTCTAACCTTCAGTGGGACAACTTCCTCAACATTCTCTTCCCTGATGTTCCCCTCTCCCTTCCTCATCTGGCTCAACATTAGGGGCCTTATGAGCTGTGGTAATGCTGGGTCCTGTAGTGGAAGTGCCATTGGCTGTATTGAGTCTGGGTCAATGGAAGCCACTAGCACCTTCACTCACATAGGTGTTGGGACGTGAGTCACTGCCAACATTGCAGTAGCAGCAGTAGCAAGAACCACCAAGGGGGAAGCAGCATGAGGTGCCACAGATGTCACGGGTGGCAGTGGGAGGTGCATAAGGGGGGGGGTTATGTCTTCTTCTGGAGCATCATCCTGTAAAACCAGGAAGGGATGCAGGGTACCACTTCTTTTCTGCCAATACCTTTTTCTGTGGAGGCAAGAAGGGTTTTATTCATGGAGGTATGTTTTTAGTTAGCTCCCTCCAAGTGACCACATGTGGTATCTGATCAGGGTAACCACCTCGTGATTGGAAAACAATCTCCTCCACCATGTTGATGAGGCAGGTATCAAAAGTGGCTGATGNAGGCCAGTCTATGTTGAATTTTGGCCATTCTGAATTACAATAAATGTTAAATTTATGCTTACAAATCTTAACATTATTCTTTTGAATGATGCTTCTCACATCGCTTCAGTGTTCCAGACACAAACCTAGAGTTGAAGAAGGTTTCTATCCCATGTTAGCAGTTAGCATCAGTCGATTGTCAATGTTACACACAGAGACAAACATCTAAGACAATCACATGGGCCCAGCAAGATGAACAGTCTCTCTCAGACAGATTTAACGGGCCAGAGTTCTGCCTCTGCCTCTGGCCTAGTCTGGAGGATTTTTAACTCCAAAAACTGTATAAACCGGAGGTTCTCTGTCCTCCAGAAGGGATTTAGTATCCCCATTAATGGAGTTTGAAACTTCTCCCAAAACCCTGCAATCTGAGCTTTCCAGCTTTCAAGCTCCAGTGATCGCCTCAGAAAAGAAAATTCCTCAGAGGGTTCCACTTCTCCTACTTATTACAAAAGTCTAGGGTTAACAGAGAGGACAGGGACAGA
>LZPO01088068.1:24387-27800 GCA_001675575.1 Neotoma lepida | reverse complement strand
AAAAAAAAAAAAAAGATTAAATTCTCTGACATCCTGGTTGATCAAGCCTTCCCTAAGTATAAAACAAACATACAAAAGCTTAAAATATTGCTTAGGTCTCGATGATTAAACCAGAAAGCAGATTTGTGGCATTGAAATGTGCTCTGCCCCAGGAACCAGTGTTTCTTGTTCATAGTAAACTTCACAAAACAGCCATGAGCTCCAGTCTAGAACTCTACAAAGAATCACTGTGTTTTTAAACTCAATTTGTCTCTGGTAATACTGGAAAGTCTCCCTTGACAAGGTACCTAGAATTTAACAGAAGAGCATGATGAACATCATCTTTAAAAAACAAATAAACAACAACAACAACAACAAAATCTAAATCTGTTATGGATATTTGATCACAATGTGTGAAGATGTGTCTATTCTTCCTCACCTGCCTAAGGCACCATTTGATTGGTTTAATAAAGAGCTGAATGGCCAATAGCTAGGCAGGAGAGGATAGGTGGGACTTCCGGGGAGAGAGAGAGAGAGAGAGGAACTCAGAGGAAGAATCTGAGAAGTGGGGAATTTGCCAAGGAGACTTAGAGGAAGTTGGACATACAGTATGTAGGAGAGGTAACAAGCCACATTGTAGAACATAGATTAATATAAACAGGTTTATTTAACTTTTAAGAGCTAGTTGGGAACAAGCCTAAGATAGGGNCAAGCTTTCATGCTTAATAAGAAGTCTCCATGCCATTATTTGGGAGCTGGCAGCCCAAAGAAAGCCTGACTCTATAAATCCCTAGAGGCGGCTCAGCAGGAGACAGTGACTGCTGAACTAGCCTGATCCCTGGAGGCCATGTAACAAACTGGGACTGGTGGTTTACATCTGCAATCCNAGCCCCACAACAGGAAGATGGGGCGTGGGGGACAGGAGAATGGGCAGGAGCTCCTGGACCTTCCAGCTACCCTGGAGTTTGCAACACAGCAGAAATAAGAGAGACCCTGCCTCAGAGTATGGAAAGCTAGAACCACATTTGAACAGTTGTCCTCTGACCTCTACAGGCGTGCTGTCANACCTACATGTCCTCATTCACACATATATATGAAACACACAGATGAATAGTTACACAGTTAAATTGAACTAGATAAAAATCTTTCCTTCCTAAATCTCGCTTTTCTCTTGTCATTTGAAAACCACCACCACAGAAAGATACCGGCTAGTATTACTGCCTTGTTCACTTTTCAGATGAGGACACAATAAACATTCCTAAATTCAGACAGCCCCATTGTCTCCACAGGCAAAATCAGAAATGCCAGGCTANATGTGTGTAGGATCTTGAACAGGAGGTGTGCTCATCATGAACTGGATGGGCATACTTTAGTCACTTAGTGTTTTTCCCCCCAGGGATGTGATACAATGCAGAGCTAAGCAGATTGAGATTTTTATTCTGACAGCACCATTTTCCAAAACCTTAGATAATTTTATACGGCCTCTTTAAACATTAAGGGGAAAAAATGGAACCTCTTCATGAAGTTGTAGGGGTAAATGAGATAATGAACAGAGACTACAGACAGTATTGGTGGCTNAATAGGTATTAACTGTTGCTAGAATTTGTGTAGGTTGAAAATATTTTTTTTCCAAATTCCTGAAACCATTTGTATTTTGAAAGCGATATGATCCCAGTGGTATATACACACTGCCGTAGAACAGCCTGCACCCGATAAACACTATTGAAATCAGCGTGTTCTCTATTAGATTCTCACCCCGGTGGACCGGCGTGGAGAAATAACAGCTGGCATTTAGCTCTGTTGAGCTTGGTTTCTACAAATCTTCCCTTAGCCCCTGTCGCCCCCCGAGTCACAGGCAAACACTCAGGGCATCATATTTCTTTATGTTGAGCTGGAAGGGATGTTCATGTCGATAAGGAACCTTCCTCCCACCCCACTTTGTCTGCCCTGCACTTAGGAACCAAGGTTGAGTTCAAACAGAGGTCAGGGAGATAAAAGCCCGAGGCTTAGCCACCAATTCACTAGTGTGGTGCCTAAAACTTCCGTCATTTATTTATTGCCATTAAAAGGGAGAAGCTGGGGCTTGTGTCCCGATGGCTACAGACAGAAGCCCCGCTGTTTATTACATCTCCTTCAGCTGGGCAGCAGAACAGGCCCAGGCCATTTCCCCTGACACCTTGCCAGCCCACATGCTGCAGGCTCAGTGGAAACAGAAGTTTCCACGCATCTTACAAGATCTCTTGGTATAGTCGTTTTGAAAACGTTGTTGAAAACAAGACTATATGCAGCACAGNTTGGGGGAGGGGCGAGCCAGCCAGCCTTGGGAGGAAAATTCAGATGCCTAGGGACCAAAGAGCTTCCAGACCCGAGGGAGATTTACTGCAGTTCACACAGCCTATTTGTGTCAGAAGAGAAGATAAACAAGAGGCTCCTTCAAAGTGAATAGTCACTTAGAAGATGCTACAAGCATTCCTGGACAAGAGCAGAGCACAGCCTCAGCACCAGCTGGTTGCCGTCGAGTTGGGTCCACTGAGGACCCTTCATGCCTTCGTCAGTTCTGTGCACCGGCCCTTTTTTTTAAGTGTTGGTGTGGAGGAATCCCAGCCAGGCCCAGAGAAAGGACAGTCGCATCACAGATTTGAGCTAAAAAGCCAGCGTTGGTGGATCTAGGGAAGCCAGAGAGCAGCAAGCCAAGGAGCCTGGATGCAAAGCCCTCCCAATCCCAGCACTGGCTGCTGGGCCTGGGGGTGTCTGAGTGCTGCCCTCTCCCTCTCNCCTCAGCTCCTCCAAGCTGTTTGTTCCCCCCACTCCTCCACGTTGGCAAAACAAGCTAGTCGCTGTTGCTATCTTTTGACTGCGAGTATAAATGTCCAGGGAATAGATCTGNGACTTGAATCTCCATTTTGTGTGGTGGGTCCACAGGGTCCGGGGCTCCTGTTTCNTGGATGGAGGTGTGTGCTGCTTCTATTGAACTTCCAGATCCGCCCCAGGGTGAAGCCTTGGAGGCTGGCAGGATATTTCCACCGCTTCTGATGACACACTAAAATAAAGAACNTCTCATTTTGCTGCAGAGCATTGAGTCTGCGAAGCCAACATACANGTGGTTACTATTTGCAGAATTTGGCATTTTCTACGAATAGTATAAAACAGGCATCGGGTCGGCTGTCATGTTTTGACAGGGTTGTTCTTTTTATCCAGAATGCCACTCGCCTCACTCTCTTCTCCTCCAGTCCCCCTCCGTATTTGAACAACCCTACCAATTCTTTCATTTTATTTTATTTTTTTTAATTTAAATGTACTAAGGAAATGGATGAAAAAAGCAGTAGGGTTGGACTGGTCAGGAGTGTGGGGACAGAGGAAGCAGTCACCCCTCAGAGAGTATTCCCCTGAGGGGTCCCTGCAATCTGACTCAGGTCNGATTGTCCCCAAAGGAG
>LZPO01088068.1:11887-21887 GCA_001675575.1 Neotoma lepida | reverse complement strand
TGAGCAAATAGTTTATTTTGCAAGCAGGACAGAGCATTCTGGCTACAGAGGGAAGAGAAACGCTGGGCAAACCAACATAATAAGTATGGAACAAAATGTTATTAGGGGAAAAAGTAGTGTTCTATGAAAGAGAAGATCAATGATTTAAAATGAAGAACAAGGGAGATCCTGCCAAAGAACTGGCAAAGGATCTGAGAACTAAATATTAAGTTAGCTAATGGGTACAACAAAGTGTGTCCCCTTAAGAGAAACAACATGTNCACATGTTCCAGAGTGGGAAAAACCAACTGTATTTAAGACATGGAGGAATTATGGGGTGCTGGGAATATAAGGAAAAAGGAGAGAATCGTGTACAGTAGCCTGGAGACACAGGCCAGAAGTAAACCATGAAAGGCCTTGTGGTCCAAGTGTATTAGTCAGGCTTGTCCAGGTTATGTGGCAATAATGAATAGGTATCCAAATCTCTGTGGCATAGCAAAATAAAAGCTCATGCTTGCTCACTGGTGTCATAGGGCAATATGGCAGTGATGGTGGATGAGAGCCCTATGAACTTATGGGGTTGGCCTGGGGAGAGATTCACAGAGGAGATGACCATGCTTTTGACTGCTTGGACCTAGGAGCAGTAGTTCTTGTGTCCATATAATTTCATTGATGGGGACTGGTTTATTCGACCCCATCAGGATGAGATTTGGAATTATAGTTTAGTTATTTCCCCAGTAAAAATAAATGAACAAATAAATAAATGGTTGACGAGATCCTTTCTAACCACAGCAAAAAGGGAGAAATGCTGTACTTCATCAGGAAGGCTGTATATCAGGCTTCGTAGCATTGCTATGGCTGTAGCTCTGGGAATTCTCAGATTGAGATTCTAACCCCCCAGTAATCTTATCTAGAGGTCAGATCTCCAGGGATTTGATAGATTCTGTGAGCAAAGTTCTTGAGGAAGGGATGGGTGACCTTCTAGAAAAGTCCCAAGAGATTTGTTTCTCATCTGCCACCATATGACACAGCAAGATATGTCCCCTATAAACAAGAAAGTTGGCCGCGACCTGGCATTGACTCTGCTAAGAGCATGATCTGGGACTTTCTAGACCCCGTATCTGTTAGCAAGAAAGCACATTTGTTGTTTATAAGCTCTCTAGGCTGTGGTATCTTGTCATAGCAGCGGAGTAGACTAAGACAAAGAGAAAGCACTTCACTTTTTCTGTGATTATCCTCTCAGGGGGAAGAGTGTTTAGGAGCTCTGTGGGGCTTGGAGGAAACTTTAAACTAGTATTTCATTTTTATTTCCTCCCAGTTCAGAAAAATAAGTTATCTCCGTGGGTCCAGCCTGCCTTTCTAAAGAGTTAAAGCCCAGGACTGACTTTATGGAGGAACCTCACAATCGGAAAACACATCCTTGTGTGTGGACTCACAAAAACAAAATAGAATGAAATCAAACAAGTGAGTTAAAAACCTCTAAGATAAAGTGATAGGAAACACAGAAAGCTCCAAGAAAACCAAGATGCTTAAGACAGAAAGGAGCTGAGCTTGCACATCTGTAATCCCAGTACTCGGGAAGTTAGGGTTAGGGTTAAGTTTAGGACTAGGGTTGGGAGAGTTGTGAGTTCAAGGCTAATTTGAGCTATTTAGTGAGCACCAGGCTGCTTTAGGCCACATAAAGAAACCCTGAATCAACAAAATCAGAAAAGACAAAAACAGAGAAGTGATTAAAAAATAGAAAGAAGTAACAAGACAGCACACTACAGAAGCAGCTCTAGTGCATATGATAGTAAAGAAAGACTTCAAATTAAAACTGTAATTAGGAAACATCATCCTTAAAATAGAAAAAAAAAGTGTTACAGTAGCCACATTCTGGTTACATTTCTCACTGATTTGACCAAATACCCAACAAGAAGCAACTTGAGGAAGGGAGGGCTTGTTATGCCTCCTATTTGAGAAGACAGTCTATCATAGCAGGGCGAGCTTGGCAGCAGAGGAGGCTTGTGGCTTCAGCAACAACAGGGGCTTATTCATATCTGGATGATGCAGGAAGCTTACGTAGCTCAATGGTGGTGCTGTGTGGCATTCTTCTCCCTTTTGTATTTTTAAAAGCAGTTTTGTACTCCAGCCAATGAGATGGTGTCACCTACTGTCAAGGCGTAATTTCCCCTCTCAGTTAACAGTCACCCAAAAAACCTCCTAGTCACACCCCAAGGTGTGCCTCTCTGACTGCCTCCGTGCTTCCTAAACTAATTATGTTGAGAATTGCAAATAACCACCACAAGTNGTTAATCATTAAGTTAGACACATGTTAAAAAAAAAATACAGTAGTGACTTTATTAGAAAATACGTGCCCGGAATCTAGTCTGAATTGGGGACCCAGTGATAAAAGAAGAGGAGTATTGGAAGGTGGATGAGGGAGGGGGTACTTAGAAAAGGGAGACGGAGGGGTATTTATGAAAGATAACGTCTTACTCTTTTACAAGTGTAGGTGCTCCTTACACTTAAGTCATCTGAAACTGAGCAAAACCACAGTGGGGATGNGGTAAGCATTCCGCACACTAAATAAAACACTTGTCATTTCCAAACCTGACATTCTCATCTTAGCATCTTACTTCCTCATTTGCAGCATCATTTTCAAGCCTTGTGCTTCCCAAAGCTCCATGCCGAGTGTAGGGTTATCACCGTTTCCTGGTGTTCCGCCAACCCCCTGCTCATCATCACGGTCCAGCCCTTCCTGCCAGCTCCCCTTCCGACTCCGTCTCATGACCCACTCAGCACCTGTCAGAATGTGCTGTCTTCTAGATAGCGGCTGTTCAGCACAACCTGGGATGAATTAACCAGCCATTAGCCAGTTCGGTGGCTGTGGAGCTTTGAGTCAAATCTGTTGTGCACATCCTCATTGGAGACCTAGATCCTGTTATGATTTTGTAGTTAGAAGGGATTTAGTGGATAGGAAGGGGTAGATTATAAATCTCTTCTGTCTCTCCTCCAAGGCTGAGTTTGTGAGTTACAAAGCATTTAATGTTCACTGCCCTTGTAGTGGTAGGCAGTGAGAACGAACTGTTGGGTGGTCTTGAGATAGTACATACCTGTGGTGATAGTCAGCCTCCAACTTCTAGAACATTACCAGGTAACAGAAATACTGTAACTTAAAATAGAAAATCTACAGAAGTAAAGGAGCATCAAAACAAAGGGGTCTTAGGTTTAATCATTTCGTGGGTGCGATCTCCATACACAGCATCTTTATGTAGCTGGAAAAAGGTCAGCTAAAATGACCATAGGTCAGTCATCCTGAGTCCGTGCTCTCAACNGATAAACATAAAATAGGAGTACACATTGGAACAAAACATCCCTATGGGATTGTTTTCTTAGTTTTTCAATGGATCGTGGTTTCAGGGATGGATACTCGTAGGAGTTTATGTAAAACCCATTCTCTTTTTCATCCTCTCTGGCAGAATCTCTACTTTTGTGGAGCTAGCAAATGCTCATACTTACACACTTAGGTTAGGTAACTGGTGAAGAGCACATGAAACATGCTTCTNGAGACAACTCTTTCCAGCTGTACACTCTCTTTTCTGTGGCNTGGATTATGGCCATGATGGAAGGAACCACAACTGCCTTCCTGTGCCTGANTACAGTAGGAGACCAGAAAGTAATTGTTTTCCATCATCTCCAAGCTGCTAGCTCCAAACTGCTGGTCATATAGGATGAAAAGAAATCTCAATTGGGTTCATCCGTGGTTACAAAGTCTTCTTTTGCATCAAGGGGTACTCAAACCTTAGCTTTTCTATTTTTTATTATTTTTTAATTAGAAGGGCTAGAGTATTAGAATGCACTAAAAAAAAAGTTTCTGAGCCTAGGTACCAAAACTGCATCTGGGATCAGGCACTTGATGGGTTGCTATCTGCAATAGGACTGGATTCAAGCTTCGAGTTCTGTTCCTTGGACTCAAACCCCGAACTTGAAGTCAAGTGGTCACCCCCTAGTGCTGTCCAGGGATAGACTCATTCATTAGTGGATAGCTTGTGTAGATGGAAGTTAAAATTATGATTANAAAACCTGCATGGAAGAATGTTTGGAAGCANTCTCCCAAGTACCACATATCTAGAAGAATCCCTTTAAAGGGGGAGTCAGGCCATTTCTGACCCAGCCATTTGTTTTATGCACTGCCAGCAATACCATCGTAGCGGAAAACATATTTTATAGTGTGCTGGGTGGCTGGAGCAGCACTCGGAAAAACATACACTAATTCCAGGTCAGCAAGAAAGATCCAAAGCACTGAGACAAGACCTAAACTGACCCCTTTTAACTCGTGAGTGAAATGTTATTTAAGTCACCCAAGAAATCACGGAAAACGAAACTAAATCTCAAAGAGGAATGGAAATGCCAGAGAAAGAGTAAGTCTCTTTGGGGCAGTGCTGTGAACTCCGTTTGCTCTTTTTGTTGCTTTTTAAATAAGACTCCAGAGCACCGGACGCGTTTTCTGCAAACACATTGCATGTTTGAATGGGCGCCCTAGTCCGTTCCTTCATTTGTGGGGTTGTGAGAATATCAGTGGGGGAACTTCTCAGAGGTGTCTGTGAGTGTCAGAAAAAGATTCCATTAACGTAGTCACTTCCCCTGTCCTCATTACTGTTATCATTCATCCGGTGAGCCAAAAACTCACTAATGTTCTTGTACTCACTTGCTCATTCATCAAGATTGGCTTTCTCTAAGATCTTGAGTTATGGCTATTCTTACCTTAAATTAATATATACCTATGAGTATTCAAAAATATTTTCAAAATCTCCTTAAAAATGATTGTTTGAAAATGCAAGCAACAGTTCTTGGGCAAAAATATATATGCAAAAAATATATAATATTCCCCCGACTAAACCCAATGACAGATTTTGCCTGATTCATCAATGAGTTCTCATGGTTCTGGAGTGTTCTCATATCCTGTTATTATCACCACTAAGTCCTCTAAATTTTACTCAAGTTGTGATCAAAGTAGCTTAGTNTGAAGGGCTGGGAATACTGGGACACAGATAACAGCTTGAGACAGGCAGGTCTCTTTGACTCACTTGTCTTTTGCGTTTCCTGTGTGTATGGCTTTACCTCTCATAGAGTTACTCATGTCCTGCCTTTNCTTTCCTGACTTGAGACTAAGACTTTCTTTAGTCCCTCTTAGGAAAGAGCTGCCCTTATCTTGTTAATATCTGTTAACTTATGAACCTTCCAAGGAGATCTTGTTAGCAATCAGGAGCAAACAATGGTCCACAGTGCAGTGGCCACTGAGTAGTGGAAGTCATCAGGGAGGCTTCNAAGGATGCTCTGAGTGTTACTGNTGATTGGCTTCTTTCTGGATGCCAGTGAATGGAAGTGTCAGGAACCNGTTCATGTAATAGAGAACAACAACCCAACAATCTAACACAGTCAATTAGANGGCTATTAGGGAGCAAAGACTCTTTAATAGGGTGAAGATTCAGGGGGCGAAATCTGCTTTTGGGCAGCAAGCTGATGTCAGTGTTTTATCACACAATCTAAATAATCAACCCAGAAGACAATGGGAATTCTTTTTGTGAGGTTACAGAGACAAACATTAAACACAATGAAACAGTGAATTACTAATCAATTTTTCAAAAAAAAGTCTTCTAGACTTTATCATCATTCTATGAATGAAATGTCAAATGTTTATAACAACCAAAGTGAGACGAGAGAAGTCACTGTGAAGCATAATGTCACCAAAGATTCTAGGAATCCACAAAGGACATTTCTCACTACCCAGTATCCAGGCAGATGAATAAGTGAAGTGTCATCATGACCACCCAACTCGAGAATGTGTTATTAAATGTATGAGTGATTTTTCCAAAGTAATTCAAGGTATGTGATGCAACTATTACTGATACATATAAAGAAGATTTTACTTAAGGATTTCAAGTGCTGTCTTCTAAACCACAAACAACTCCTCCCATCGCACAGGCAGTCCATGGGAACCTCTCTATTTTAATGTCAAAGCTGCTACTTTGTCATGTAGAACCCACATTTAAGGAAATTATTAGCTCATATAAGGTAAAGGGTAAATAAGAACAATGGAAAATTAACCAGGGTCTAAATGATGATATTAAGGAGAATCATTGCACTGGGCATGATGGTATACGCTTGTAATCACAGCACATAGACAGCTAAGACTGAAGGGTTGACACGTGTTCAAGGACAGCCAAGACTACATAGTGAGAGNCTGTCTCAAAAAGTTAAAAATAAAATCTCTGAGGCCAGAAGGTCTACATCTAAATTTTTCAACAAAGAAAATAATTCGAAAGAAAGAAGGGACTTTCTTTACGTGCATTTTTTTCCTCTGTTGTTTCCCACAGTAAAAAGCTGNGAACAGCATCACTGCTCAAAGAGGTTATAGAATAAGGGAGATGAGGCTGTCTGGTAGATATATCCTTATGACCATGAATGCCAGAGGTTAGAGAGACACAGAATAGCCAAGTACCTACATTGAACCAGAACATTACTTCCTTAGAAATATTTAAAATTTTGTATGTGATTTTGTACAAAGACTGAAAAGAAATAGAAAAACCAGAAAACACTAGAATTAACTAGAGTAATAAAGTTATATAAATTACTAGGATCACTATGCATATATACACACATATATATAGAGAGATATGATTTATTAAATATTTTTATCAATATTAAATTGCATATGTGATTTTGGTATTTTGTTGTATTGTTGTATAGTAATTAGATTAAAGGAAAATAGAAATGTGTAATTTTATTTTTTTTTCACTTGGAAAGTTTTATTAAGGGAAGGGAAAGGGAGAGAGGGAAGAGAGAAAGCAGGAGGGGGCTGAGGAGAGAAGAAGGAGAAGAAAAAGAGGAGGAAGAGAGGAAGAGAGGATGTGCAGAATGACCTCATGGGAAGAGAGAGGAAAGAAGAGAGGAAAGGAGAGAGAAGGAGAAAGACACAGAGAGAGAGACAGAGAGAGAGAGAAAACAGACATACAAACATGACCTTGTGGGTATAGAGAGAGAGAGAAGGAAATTCATAATTTTAAAATGGCTTCAGATGAGGAAGAGTAAATTGACTAGGGNCAAGAGATACAGGATGCTAAACATGAAAATCAAGACTCAGATTATACACTGAGGTTTAAAACTGAAGGAAGATCCTTCTTTCTACTTGACACTTCAGTTAGAATCTTTCATTTATCTGTCTGCTTCATGAGAATCCCAAGACTGTGATCCGCCTTGAGCTCCTTGGCTGTGGCAANGAATGGAAAATTAACTGAGAGTGTTAGTCAGACATATGAGAAGAGTCTTGGAGCTCAGTGTGATAGGGGATGGCCCCCATCATCTTTTATTCTCACTGCAGACTTCAGAACCTTGCCAGAGAGGTCAGTGAAGTGGATAGACATATCTGGTCCCATTGCTTTAGGTGACCATCTCTGTTCATTCTCAACTTCAGTTTCCAATAGAATAAGCACAGCTATTTCGTTTGCTTAAAAAGAAGTGTAAGATGCCTTTGGGAGTGTGGTGTAGTGCAAAGAAGACTGCTTTACAGTTAGGAAGGTTTGATATGTGTTCTTCACCCGTTAATACATTGGACTTCAACAAGTAGCTCCCCACTCAAGGCATCTGTGTTTTATAAAATGATGCAGGAGTGTTTATCATGTGTAGTGTTGCACTGAGACTTGTGCGCAGTACAAGCACACAAATGGGCTCCAGAAGATGGTGTTACAACCCAATACACTACACACCAGTGAAGGACTGTAATTACTGGGAGGAAGAGAGAAGACACTGGATAGGAAGTAGCCCTTGATACTCAGGAGTGGAAAGAATGTGTGGGCATATGGTTGGCGATGGGAAAGTAATCCACGGTTATCGTGCTTGGGAAGTAAGTGAGGGNTATTTTCACCATTCCGATGAACAAAAAATGCAAGGCAAATTTGTGAAGGAACAGTGTAGCTTTACTTTGACTTAGGCACTCACTGAATATTATGTCTTTTCTGTTAGACAATACCTTCCCATGTTATTCAGCTTTCTGCTGCTGTAGGAAAACACAACCTCCGAGGAGGAAATGGGCTTTTGTTTGTTTGTTTTGTTTTGTTTTTGTCTCACTGTTTCAGAAGTCTCAGACCACGGTTGGAGGGCTCCATTGCTCTTTTTGCCTGTGATGGGGCAGGACTCACATTGCAAGTTTGAAGTAGAGAACACTGCTCATTTCATGATGGCCAAGTTCACCATGCTCCCCTCTNGAGCAGAGCTCCAAGGACCTAGCCAACTCTCTTCCANGCTCTGCCACTTTCTGAAGCAGTGACATGGGCTCACAGCTCTGTCTTCAATGCATGCTTATCTATACCTAGTACTTGCCTAGAAGAATTAAGTCTTGACCTGAGCTCCTGATCTCAGGTCCTCCTTCAGACCCCCTTATTCTCTCCATCACCTTGTCCACTCTTTCTCAGCTACCATGCCAATGCCTGCCTAAACTCACTTGTTTGACTTTTTTCCTGTGTGTCTTCTAGGATGACTTTTTTAAAAAAATTGATGACACCTTCTCNTTCCAGTTCCTTAATGTCCACCCTTTACCNGTCTTTTTCTAGCATCATTAATACAAAAATGTGCTTTCCCAAACTCCCTNATGAAATTTTGTCTTTTGAGTCATGCCTTCTCTGAATCTGTGTTCTCTTGGTGGGCCTCCCCANTGTAGANTATGTTTCAGTGTACCTGTTTTCNTAGGTCTTTTTCTTGGGACTNACCTCTATTCTTCAGTACTTTCTGCTTCATTTCCTTTACTCTGAAAAACATCCTCCAAAAGTNATANNATAAATAATATTGCTAGAGTAAGTAGTATATTAAGAATATCTCATCTATGAACTTTTGNTTCTATGAGCTTGAGTTTTCCCATGAGGCAGCCTAAGTAGTCATGTATCTCCTATGAGGATCAAACAAGACCATCTTCACCAAATGTCTTTACACAGAGAAATTATCTAAGAATCTGGTCTTTGTGTTCGCCTTTTGCTTTTGTCATGTGACTAATGAATGTCTAGGATTGTCCACATGGGACTGGGGTCATTTGGATCTACTATGTAACAATTTCTAACCTGTTCTCAGAAACAGGAGAAACTAATTGGTGAAACTTTCTTTTAAGTAATATTTGTAATGCTGNCTGCAAAGGTAGCACAGTGGATAGGGGAATACTTAAACACATATTCTCTGTTTCTTTGCTTGGAGATCACAACTGTGTGTTCTTTTGGCATCCATGTTCTTAGATACATTAGAAATAAGCATACTGTTCTTTATGTCAAATCAAGCAAAGTGATTTTTCAAATTAAACTCACTGATTTTTTTTCCCTTTATGGAGCCTCAAGGATCACCCTGAAGAAACAACTTTTCAAAATCTCATAAAGCCTATCCAGGTTAGATACTTCCCTGTTGGTATCAGAGGGGGTTAATTCTAAGTTGCAGATAGGATCTCAAATCAGGATTTCAAGATGAAAGAGTCACAAGCTTTGTGGAATGTGCAAGGGGTGGATAGTATTCAAATGTTGGCTTGGGTGTGGGGGTGTCCACCTTTAATCCCAGAACGCAAGAGGTAGAGTTAGGCAGATCTCTGTGAGTTTGAGGCCAGCCTGCTCTACAAAGTGAGTTCCAGGACAGCCAGGGCTATTATACAGAGAAACCCTGTCTTGAAAAGCCAGCGTCATTCATCCCCCCCCAAAAATTCAAATGTTGCTCAATGTTGATTTTATCAAAATAATTTACTGAATTATTTTATTTTTGATTCATGATAATAATTTCATAGATGAATGGAGCATCGATTGTTTTATTATATGCACGTAACATATACTGATGAAAAATAGAGTAGCTAGTGTTTTGTGTTTCTATCTCATCAATTCATTACTGTGGAGCCTTTGAACTCTTCTACCCTTCCTAATGTTTATCAGAGTTTATTATGAGCTGGAGTCATGCCACTGTCATCATTGCTGTGTGATGGAATGGGGAGAACAAGGAAAAGGAGGTAAGATACTTA
>LZPO01088067.1:28536-38625 GCA_001675575.1 Neotoma lepida | reverse complement strand
ATATTTTTTCACTGTTTAATTTGCCTATTAGGTTCTGATATCCTGAAAGTAAACCAAATCCACTTTAAAATGTAGACATGGTCACTAAGTCATTAGTTCCCAGTAGGTAACTGATTCCTTACAATTTATCAAAACATGAAATTATTGTGAAAAATATATGAGATCTTTTCATTTCCTCTATTAGCACGATTCAGTCCTGAGTTTGCATTTAGGCCCTTTGGTGCAATAACAGGCCTCCCTATGGTAGGATTTTGCTAATCCAAACAAATTAGTGAACACTAGCAGCTAAAGGAACTTTAATGTATGCTGTGGATTGTTTCTTTCAGGTATAATTAACTTTTTCTTTTCATCTAGAATATGTTATCTTCTAAGTCCTGAAAGACTTGTTTTCAAACATGTGAGCATCTGGGCAAGGCTCACAGGCAAACTCATCTTCCTAGTAGATAATTCACCTTGTCTGTGCCTGTTTACCTAGACACAAATAACCTTGAAATGTAACATATGCTTAAATTGGTTTTTTCCTAATGTTAAAAAACCTATCTAAACAGTCCAGCAATTTTAAATGACTGTTATTTTTAATTTGGTGATTCAATTATATATAATCTTAGTTTTTGAAGACAATATAGGTGAGATAATTCAGTAAATGTGTATTTGTTTTTCTCTAAGAACTTATACTATTCCCTTACAGAAAGTTTGTNTACAACTATGGGAACAAAATAACAAGTCTCCAAATTTCTTGATCCCATTAGATCAAGCAGAGGTCCAGAGAGGGATTTCCATGCGGAAGAAATATCTTGACCAATGTAGCACAGAGAGGCCTTTGGTCTAACACTGGGGTGGCCGTGTAGACATATTTCAATAATATAAAAGATATTTTCATACTGCAAGTCAAATGGGTACAAAGTTCCTGTGAGTGAACTTGCAACTGGGTTGCTTTCATAGTGTCTGTATGTAAGTAGCCTCCTTTATAGGGATGCGTAAATTCTACAGAGACACTTGTGCCCATCTCTTTGACTATCAGACTATTGGCAGAATGGACACAAAGAAATTAAGAATTTCCCCAGGACTCTCCTGCTAGAGAAAGAAAAGGTTGAAGCCCTAAGGGNGGCCTGAAGAGAAGCTGGTCTCCCTGAAGAAGATTTNCTACGTGTCAGATGGCCTTCCAGGGAAGACTTGGAGCTGAGAGATGGTTGGCTTGGAGAGAGGGCAGACACAGACTGCTCAGTTATGGATATTTCCCAGCTTCCATTTGAACCGCACCCTCATGATGTGAGCATCTTGAAGGGTCTCCGCATCTCATTGTCCATCTTTCCAATGTGGTCACATTGATAATCCTTTGCTTTCACCATTATTGGCTCACAGAGGAAATATGGCTGAACCTGGCTAGTTGGGGCACAGGCTGTGACCCCAAGTCTGGTAACATTTTCTGCTACACTTTAGAGGTGACTGTTCTGTGTGCTTAGGGAACAGCTATTTCCGCTGTCTTTTAGGTGAAGTTTTAGTGCCTGGTTGGTGCAGAGTGGTGATGCAGGTACAATGTAAGTCCGGATGTGGAATATAGAGACGCTTTGCCAGTTGCAGGGCCTGGCCTAGGTAATTAATCAGGGTAGTTGAGTCTGAAGGTTGCTGGCACCTTTGACTGTTANACATTTTAGAAAACATTTACACATCTGCTTAGCAATTCCTGTAAACATCTATTTGATTTTATGTCAGTAACACAGTATTTGCTTAGTTTCTGTTGTAATGAGTCTCTGGTGATATCAGCTTATACAATTCTAATGGTTCATTTTAATCTAGGAGATCTTTACAAAGCAGCTAATATGTTCTTGCATCTTTAGAAAATAGAATTGAATACCATTTGTGCTAAGGTATTTGGTACCATTCGTCTAGAGACTAACACTGTAAATGTCAAATGGAGATCACTTAGCTCAGGTTCAGTACATTTGCTGATGGAAATTTTATGAAATATATACTTGTGTACTAAATGGAACTGTCATTACTCTTTGATGCTGTGAGATTTGTGGAATTTGAAACAAGATTAATGAGTACTTCATTTTTGACTTTAACACTTCCTATTTTGTAAAATGTAGATACTAATGCATACAAACTAAATATGGATGTCCTGATTTCAGGGAATTATACATAATTTTTCTAAGATTTATTTGTTCTAGTAGGAATTATGAACATTTTATAGAATATCTTTTTGGCAACAGAGTATGGACTGGAGAAAGCTACATTGAGAGTAATGTAAGGAAGCTAGTTTGCAGAAGAATGCTGGAACTCTTTCCTTCCTGGGTTCATGGAGTATGGGAGAACCTGGAAAATACAGACTGGGGAGGCAGGGCACAATCAAGAGCCATATACTGCTTGNCAGATACTTGTTGGGCTTTTCCCAGCTCACTAGCTTACTTCTGTTCTTAGAAGAGTCATTGATCTCTATTTCAAATTTTCAAACAATTTTGAACATTATATTGTGTGTACACGTGTGTGTGTGTGTGTGTGTGTGTGTGTGTGTGTGTGCACAGAATAGAGCAGAAGGTGTCAGATCCCCTGGAACTGGAACTACAGGTGGTTGTGAGCCATTTGATTTGAGTGCTGGGAACTGAATTTCAAATTTGTAAGCAGCAAGTTTCTGCACCAGGGAGCCATTTCTCCAGGCCCTCTTTTTCTTTTTTAGACAGTGACTCATTGTACAGCATAGGTTGACCTAGAACTCTCTATTTAGGTAGGGTGGCCTTGAACTCACAGAAATCTGCCCCCTACCGCACCTTCTCAGTGCTGGAATTAAAGGTATGCACTGCCATACCCAGCTCTACTTCTGCTTGTATGGGTTCCTGGTATAATTTTTAACCCTAAGACACAAAAGCCTGGGATGGAGTACTCTTTGAACTCATTCATTCATTCATTCACTCATTCTTGAGATGGTTTCTCAAAGTCCTGGGCTCAAGCCATCCTTCTACCTCAGCTACTTGAGTGGCTGAGTCTATANGGTGTTTCCTGCTCACTCAATGTGGTTCAGAGATGCAGTGACCATCCTAGGTGAAATGTAGGATATAGTAATGTAGAAGAATAAAAGAAATTGATTAGTCAACTCAGAGATTCAGCTATGGGGGGAAAAGACACATATTCACTGTCAACTTTTTGTTTCAAAAAGAGATTTTTGTTGGCTTGTGTATTCCAGACAAAACAGGGATAGTTCTTAGCNGGCAACACCACGGTATTTTATATAAAGAAGAAAAAAAGTCAATGCCACCAACTCAGAACAATTGGCACACAAAATCTCTCAAGCAGGAAGCAATGAAGGCTATCTCTCAGAGCCGAAGGTCCTGTTCAAACCTTATAGACTTACCTCTTTTCTCAAAGTCCTCATCTTCAAACTGTCAGGCCTACAGTAAGAAGAAGGACAGAGGCTGATGGAGGAGGGAGGAGACCCTTTGCAGGCATGCCCTCTCCTCCTCTTCTCCCACTCCATGCTCTTCTCTCTCTACTCTGCCCTGCACAGCAAACTGGTCTTTCTAATACATATTAATGTGAGCTCTTCCCATGAACAATTCTGCAATTGTCTGTGACATCACTAGAACAAGAGAAAGCCTANAACCTAAGGTGGAAAAAACCAAAACAAAGGGACGTCTGATAATTGGAGTGAGGAAAAAGTACTTGAAACTCTAGACAGCAGGCATTGGTGTTCTGTTTTCTTCTCGAATGTCTCTCCCTGCCTCTGGCATGTGGAAAGGGCTCTATAAATATCATAGAATACTTGAATAAACGGCTCAACAAATGTTTAACACATTTTGTGATACTGGGCAAGTGCTCTGCCATTGACCTATATAAAAACACCTCTATATTAGCTTCTGTGTACTAATATCTTATTTCTAATTCTGTTGTATATTTAGCTTTTATACTGTGGAGGAAGTATATGCAGGTCTTAAATTTTACTGTGAAGAATTTAAAATATTGCTCTCAATATAGATGGGGTAGGAGTAAAATGGAACTTTAAAATCTCCATCAGAAGTTGTACTGACTGTCAGAAAACATGAATTTCCAACCAAGTTAAAACCAAGGTTGGGATGCAGAACAATAATGGAGCAGTCACCCTAGGAATATTTGTCCTGTAGGCATGNGGTCCTTGGTGTGATCCCCAGCAGGTCAAAGAAGACAAACATTATCCAATAATCTCAAGAAATAGAAGAAATAAATGTAAATACATGAATAAAAAGACAATAAAATCACCATTAAGAGGAGAAATAAGGGATTAATAGAATCCCCCTTTCAGAATTAAAAATGGACTGAGTTTTTGTGGTCCATAATTCAAAGGTGTATGATGTCTTGCCATTAAAGCCATGTAGTATTAAAGTCAAACCAGTGTGTTACAGTTTCTTCAGACAACGGGGAATTGCAGATCATTTTATACTCACATGACAAAAAAAAAAAGCTTAAATCTTTTATGAATGTCCTTTGAAGAGAATGATATATCATGAATTTTGGTTCACAGAGGGTAAGATAAAAAACTGCTTTGTGGAGCCCATTCTCTATGGTGGGATACCTTGCTCAGCCTTGATGCAGGGGGGAGAGGCTTGGTCCTGCCTCAACTTAATATGCCAGACATTGCTGACTCCTCATGAGAGGACTTATCCTCTCTGAGGAGTGGGTGGGGGAGGGGTGGGAAGGAAGTGGGGGAGAGCAGGAGGATGGGAGGGAGAGGGAACTGTGGTTGGTAGGTAAAATGAAAAAAAAATTAAATAAAAATATAAATAAAAAATAAAAAACCTATTGATTCACATTTCTGTTTTACATTTTAAGTGTGCCTTACTATATTAAAAAAACAGAAATCTACATTAAATTTTTAAAAGTCTAACTTAAATGAAATAGTCATTACATATAATAACTTGCAAAAGTCATTTATTAGTTGTCAACCGACTAAACCACCAGAGAATTTAGAAGGAACATGCAATCATTTTAGTTCAAAGTAAGCACCATGTTTGTGTAACTGAAAAGATAATAATGCTGAACNTCTTGAACTTTTAGCTTGTCTTCAGTATCTTTGGTTCATTTTATTGATAATGAGGATAAATGATCATGTAAATAACAGTTTTTAAAACCCACTTTCAAAGTTTCATATTTTTTAATTTAGTCTGATAGCAACTGAGGTCATGTACAAACACTTATGATTAGAGCACTTTCATTTTAATCAAATATAAAACTTGAGTGTTTTATTTATTTTTATCTTTTAAAGGAATAAACTATTATGTGTGGGATGTTCATGTGCATATGCCATGGTGTACTTGTGGCTTGCTAACTTTGCAAGACTTGGTTCTTCATTCCACCATGAGAGTTCTGGTGGTCGAATTCAGGTCAATGGCTTGGCATTTACTATCTTACTGCCCCCAGAGTTTTATTTCAGGAAGAAAGTCTAAATAAAAGAGGACAAAGGAAAGAATGAAGCAGTTCTGCAAATAAACATGGAAACAGAGTGTGCCAGTAGTCCCTGGGAAAACATATTCTATTTTTCACCTAGCTGAAAACAAAGCAGAATTTAAGAGGGACAAAGCAATGAAAGACTCATGAGAGATACATGTATGCTGTAAAATTGCCTATGTTATCTGGTAATGGGAACTTAAAAGGAAACATTTGCCTGTTTCCTTAATTTAGGAGGAGTCATAATGATGATACATGTTCCAGGTTCTAGTACTCTTAGTGGTACAATATAAACATCCCATAAATGTAAGATAATTGTAAGATCTTAGTTTTATATCAGTTAAAAAATGTTTTCNTGTAGTTTGTCTCTGAAATAAGAGCAATTACCAATACATATTAACAACAGCTTCAAGAATCACACTTAGGAGGATTTATCTAACTCTAGAGACTAATCAGTGTGTGATTCTAAGGCATTTGGACTGGGGTGACCCTACCTACTGTGCTCACTTGTGTAAGATTGTACATATTCTTGACATCATGCCTTCACTATAACTCACCAAAATGGGTACTTTTCTAAATTATAACATAAGAAACTCAGAGAGAAAAGAATACACCTCACACTTGCCCAAATCATAGCAAAATCTAGGATCTAACTGCAATCCAATATAGTGTATAGTAAATGTGAAATAGAATGGGTAGTTCAAATAAAATGGTAAGTTCCAAGGGGAGACATGCCACGTGGCAGCCTGACAGCAGCTGCTAAAGTCTCACTGAGTCATACATCCTCTCACAAATCNTTTACGTTAGCACACAGTGTCGACTGGACACAGAGNTATGCCTTTTCATCTCCATGTATTCCTTTGTCTACTCTACCACTAACGATTATTAATGGGGTCCTTCAGGTGCCAGCCCCTTAGACCCCTTCAGGGTTCAGAAAAGAGGCTACAGCAAGTATGGGAAACCTAAGAATCTGAGGGCAAACAAATCAACTCACACACTTCTTAGCATGTCTGTCTTCTGCCTATTCATCTAATTTTCTTGTCCTAATTCTAAATCCTTCCTAGCTTCTTCTAGTTTCTTCTCCCTCTCACGTAAAAATTCTTTTTTAGGAGACTTGAAGCAATAGAAAAAAAATTACAAAAGTTACCTCTCATTAGTGAAAAGCATATTCCTAAGGTAAACAATAAGGACCCGAGCCACTTGCCATGGCAACACCAAGTTTCAAGGTCTCGGAACCAGAGGGAGGAGGTGCAGTGCCCAGTGCGACAAACTCGGAGACATAGCTCTTTATCAGCAGACTTGGCAAGTGAAGAACTGGCATGCTTTTCTTAGGGTGCTTTATGTGGATAACCTTGGTTGATACCTGCAACTCTGACCTTGTGCATAATTGTATAGTTTTAAATTTATGATCTATTTACAAAAAGTTTTTAGTCTAGTTTGTACTTGCTCTGAGGTAAAAATGAGCTAATTGTGTGCAGTTAGTCTGAGCAAAAGGAACAAAGCAGGCTTTTAAGGGTCTATAGTCCTCCTGGGACAATAGATCTAGTTATGAAGCATATCCTTGTGTATTTTCTATATATCAATTTTATACATCTAAATGAGAAGTCATCTTTCTGACCATCCACGGATATGTGTGCCCAATAGATGGAGTATGTACATGAGATAAACACACAAGCAGTGGGAAAACACCCATAGCTGTTCTTAGGGAAGAAATGAAATGGCATATGAGAGAAATAATAGACTGAAGCAACTGGTCATTAATAGTCAGTAACTCCATGGTCTTGCCAGGTGGGGCTTCTCATCAGAGAGTCTGGTGGGTTGACCTGCTGAACACTAGTTATCACNTGCTGTATACTCCCCATGGACTCTTGCTACCAGCAGCTCTCAATAGTTTATTGAGATATGTCATGCCCCAATGTCAACAGGAATTAGACTGTATTTTCAGTATCAGTGTTCAGTGAGTTTAAAAACTAAGATGTTATACAAGATGGACTAAATATTACTAAACACCAGATCCATTTGCCTTGGTTTCAAGTCCTTATCAATTTGGCTCTTACTGCTTCTGTAACTAGTTTTGCCCACCAACAATCTGTTATTTACTTCCTGACTAACCCCCATTGTGTCAAGCTCATCTCCACACTGCCATCTCCTTTTCTTCTGTCTACCTCAGTAAAATGCACTGAAGAGTCTAAATGCTTTGAGAATAGAACGTAGGCACTTGGTTTACTTGGCATTTGGGATATTGGCAAGTATGTGAGTAATCCCTTCATCCTGCTGTCCATATAGAGACTATAATAGATTACTCCATATTACACATTTTAATATACAATGCATCATCTACCTTAATAGTAAGGATTTTTAAAAAGTCCTTAACACATATTTATATAGACTTTCTTGTGTCTAGTCATTAACTACCCATATCAAATTTCTAACCCAGAAGTCTTCTTCCATGGAGGCCTTACAAAATATGCCCACTATAGTTTCTATTCTGTGGGATAGTGTTACAGTCTGGACATTTGTTGTTTAAATGTGGCAATATGAAAGGTGGATTAATATAGCTGGGTAGAATTCTTAATATGGGTCCTTCTTGGTTATAGACCCTTTATGCTACACTACAAACATGCCAGGCAAGATGTACCTATTGGTACAATAAGCACAGATATGTTGTATAGCACTTTCCTGAAAGATACACCATTTAATCTTGTTTGAAAACTTAAGATACAGGATGTTCTAAAGTAAGGTAAAGCATTCTGTCTTTTAGAGGGAAGTTTACTAAAGCCCAGGAAGTAAACAATTTAACAGCTTCAGGAAGTCCCTAAAACTGAAAAGATCCAGTAGATCTTCCCTCCCTTTTGGGGGCATGGAGTTCCTCATACTCACAGAAAAACACTAAGAGAACCAGGAATGGTAATCATGCAGGGGTGTCTCCTCAATGGAGGGGATAAAATCACTATCTGCATTCCACCCAGAAAGCTGAGAGTGGAGACTGTTAACAACCTGGTGACTGTTTTGCTATATGAAGGTATAGATCTCACTCGAATACCCCNGCATGATAATCCCAGACTCTCCCCTCCCTAGACCATTACCTGTTCATATGGTAAATGTCACAAGTACTTTGTGATCTGCTGATCTTTATGCTACCAGTCAGAGACCACACTAGATTCTAGGCCTTTTAGTTATGGAACCCACCCTTGTGGTCACATGTACTTTGTGAAAGAGTTTCTATGTAGTCACACGTTAAGCTTTATCATGCACCTGGAATTGGAGTGATTGGACTGATTGTTGCCTGGAAACTTTTTCTCAAATGTACTGTTTTAAATATGCTGACAAGAACTGCCTGGCATTAGACTCCTCAAAGTCTGATCCAGGTTGATGAAGTCAAACTATACGGGTTTTCATTCTTATCTCTTTGCAGTGTTCTCTTTCCTGGTTGACACCTTCAGGGACCTCCTCACCATCTCCAAGTACATATACATACACACATATATATATACACACACATACACACATATGTATGCAGTACACACATACACACACACACACACACACACACACACACACACACACACACACACTCTCACACACACATTCACATACACACAAGCACACACACACACTCTCTCAGACCAACCAAGCTGCCTGGAAAAGGTTCAGGCTAAGTAAGCTGCCTGGATCTCCAATCTGTTGAGCTGCTTTATGTTCTGCAGCTGTTCCAGGTTTCCATCTCTTCTGAGCTGTCACCTGTTACAGGAATTNTGTCACTGGTCCGCTGGCCAGTTGGAAGAAACATTTGGGTCCAGGAGGCAGAGTTTTCTTTGGAAAAGGATTTGACCCAAATAAAGGCAGGGCTTAGGGAAGCAGACCTTTGAGAATGAGGAACCGGCTCCGAGTTGAGAGCAGAGCAGTGGGTGACTCAATTCGGATTTCCCATTCTTTCTTGTCATAAGTGTGCACAGATTTTGCTTGTTAATAAAGGGTAAAGTAACCCTTTGACTTCTTTTATCAGTCACCTACATTGGGGTGGGCTTTTGGTGATGCCACTGTCATTTAATCATTTATGCTCCTGGAAACAGTCCATAACTCATATCCGTATAAGAAATCCCAATAAACTTGCTGGTTCACTAACTTGGACTTTAGTTTATGGTAAATTCCCTATGTAGAGTGAGTAGACATTTCTTCGTGTCTCCCAGGAATCATGTCATATAACAGCATGATGGATATAACAAATTGTTTTTATGATTGAAGGAACATTACATAGGAAGGAATCGGCATTTGGTACTGTGAGCCAGGACAGAAGCTTGTGTCCAGGGAGGTCATAACCCTAGTGAAGAGAGTATCCCTATTGTTTTGTCAACCTATCAAATTACTTTTAAGCATTTATGTTTATTCTACAGATAAATGCTGTTGTAGGCCTCGTTCATGTCTTACAACTGGGCAGAGTGTTCAGAATAAATGACTTCTAGTGGCTCAATTATCAGGCAGAAATGATGGAAAATCAATATTTATAGAATTTTGTATGGCTCAATTATCAGGCAGAAATGATAGAAAATCAATACTTATAGAACATTGTNAGGCTCAGGGAANATCATGGGATAAGGATCATAAAGAATGACCTAGGTCCTCTGCATATATGTTATGGTTGTATAGCTTGGTGTTCTTGTGGAACACTTAAGA
>LZPO01088067.1:0-11454 GCA_001675575.1 Neotoma lepida | reverse complement strand
ATGTATGGATGTATATTGAATTTTTACCATCTGTTTTTATTTTTATTTGCCTTTCATGAACCATGCATAATTTTCTTCTTTCTTAAATCTGTAGGATTGCTTTTCTCATTTCTATCTTTGCTCTCTATAACATGGGAAATTATACTTTAAATTTCTATTCCTTTACCTTTCTAAATTATTAAACTTAATTTGTCATGATTGGCATACTTAATTTATAAAAGTGTAAAGTTAACATTAGTGCATGCTTTTTGAGAAATCACTCATATAATTATTTTAACTCCTCCCTCTGGTGCTTTCCTCTATTACACATACTGCGGGTTTAAAGGCACATTTATATTTAGACTCTCTGCTTTAATTTGTATAGGATATAATTATTGTATCTTAAATGGTCAAGCTTTCTGCTTTTAGTGAAAACTTTAATNTTATTAGCAATTCTTAAAATTTATTATTTCTATGTGGGTTCTTTTTTGTACATTGTTTCAAAATTGGATTAATTGTTATATTGATTTTTAAGTAAAAATTATATTAAAATATCTTGAATTTTACAAGGTATATTTGATGCATGTCACTATATGTTTATTTTAAACTTTGGGCATTTTGATATTATTCACATTATCAGCATCATNATAATTGCTGGTGAAAAGTCAGAATGACAACTTTGAAGTAGAAAATGCAAAACCAGAAAGCTTTAAAATCTTCTTTCCTAAAATCTAAAAGTCAGCTGGCACTGATAAACCAATCTGCCTTCATCTTGGTCTTGGAAACCATTTTATAACAAAGTCAAATTAAGTTCATTCCTGTTTATGATGAAATTCCTGTTTCTTAAAGATTGGGCTATGCCCCACCTGTAACTTAAATAGTTCTGCCTTTTCCAGGAAATGGCAAGCAAGCCTTGGACTCAGGAAGTTGTTATGACCAACTTTTTATGCTTATGTTCTGCTTCTGTAACACCACTTATTTCCCTGCCAACCTCCCCATTTGGAAACCCCCAACCCCTGAGCTACAAAAACCTTAACTTCCACATAACCAGGCTGATCTGATCTCTTGAACCCTGCTTTAGGGGGAGACAGCCCATTTACACGAATAAAGCTTGCTCCAATTTGGCCAGTTAGGTTGGTGGTCTTTTACTCTTGTCTTGTGATTATCAGCATTTGCAAATCATGAAATAATTTCATATAGAACATGTGGTGGCTTGACTAAATGCTTTGTCCCCAGTTGGTGGTGCTGTTTTGGTAACTTTAGGAGGTGCCACCTTGCTGGAGGAAGTATGTCACTAGGGCGGGCTTTGAGATTTTAATGATGCTCAACATTCCCGATTGATTCTCTGCTTCCTACTTGTGGTTTAAGATGTGAGCCCTCGGATTTTGCTCCAGCTCCCAAGCCTGCTGGTCATGATGATTTTTCACAGCAACAGAAAAGTAACTAAAACAGAACATTTCGCATGAAGAAATATATCATGTGCCTTGACACAAAGACTCAATATCAGAAAGATGTGAATTTTCAAAATTCATCTGTTAACACAATGGAATTTTAATTGAGATTATAACAGCCATGTTATTTGTGTATGTGTGTGTGTTAGACCCCAAAATTCACAAGCAAATATGTATATTCAAGAAGCACCAAGAAAATACTAAAGAGGATTAAGACCAGTAATGTGGGTTTTCCTCTATAATATAATTAAATATAATATAATTAAAGCACAAACACAATCAAGCAAAGATTTGATGATTGCTATTTTATCTTTGTCCTTATTTGGGAATAAACAAAAGAGAGGTTCATAGTAATAGAACTTGATAATAGATATAAGTAACTTGACAAACAGGCCAATGCCTATATGTTAACTTGGTGCATGACAGCAGTGATTAATCCTGTATGTAATAATAGCTAAAAGAATAAGCTTATACAGGAAAAAAAAAAGAAAGTTGAAATCTCTCTCACAATAATTATAAGGATTTCAAATAAATACCAAAATTTAAAAATGTGAAATCTTGGACTAGAAATTTAGATTGGAGGTTGATAACACATACTGCTCTTGTAAAGGACTGTTGTTTGAATCCCAACATCCATGTTGTATAGCTCACAACTGTCTATAACTTTCTCCAGGGGGTCCCAGAGTCTCTTCTGGCTTCCGTGGGCACTTCACTCACACACACATACAAATAAAAAATTAAACTAAAAATCTTTTACAATGTTAGATATAAAAATGTTGAATACAGGGCAATATATGTTCATGAAAGTATAGAATCAGGTTTGTAAAATAAGATATATGTTCAAATAATTAGGAAACCTTATTTTTATGAGTGTATGAAGATATGAAGATGCAGTGAAAGTATGAAAATTTAAGCAGGAACTCACCAACGTAAAACAACAACAACAACAAATTACTTCTAAAGAATGGTGGTTAGAGGATCAGAATACAGATGTAGAAAGAAAGAAATATTTTTTTCATTTCCTTTAAATGCATTGACTAAATCAAATTAGTTAAGAGTGGATGCTGAGTCCATGAAGCTGTGATACTTTTCTTTGTATACCATTCACTGTGTTCAAATGTCATTGTTTGGAGGGAGCTCCACCTCAACCCCTGGCATCCTGCTCTGTGCAGGCAGCCCCCATTCTGGCTGATGGCTAATTCCAGCGCAGCTTCCCCCACTTCTGGATGCAGACGCAGGGCTGCACTCCAGCCTCGTGCCCTATTGCTGGCCCTCGCTTCCTGCGTGGCACAGGCTCCAGCCCCAGCTCCACTCCTCCCACCGCCCGGACTCCTTAATGCCCTATCACNGGTCCTGCTTCCTGTGTGGCTCNGGCTCCAGCCCCAGCGNCACACCTCACGCTGCNGGGACTCCCAGCCNGGACTCCCAGCCTGTGTGGACCCGTGCATGCTGCCTTGGAACGCAGGTTACGCTGAACCCACCCCTTCAAAGCACACCAAACATGGCTCCTCCCCNAGAGAGGCTCAAGACCACTCCTCTGGGTATTTAAGAGGCATCCNGAAAACAGATGTGTGGTTCTTCCAGTCTCTCGTCTTCATCTCTCGTCCTGGTCTCCTCTCTGAGGGGCGGGGGAATCACCCGGGAACATTTTGCCCATTAAACCTGCTCTTTCCTAATTTGGCCTGATTCGGATTGCTGCATCAGCAGAGAGGCTTACCCAGGTGTAAAAAACTTATCAATCATATTTTAAAAAATAGACTTGGAAATACAAATCTCCTTGTAAANTTGCACCAAATACCACACACGAAATCAAACAAATGCTACAAAAAGGACACAAAATCAAAGTGGTACAAGCTTTGCATATTTTGAGAGCCCTGAGCATGTAAAACATGGTCATTATCACAAAGAAAATCAAAGTATTTTTCAAAGTTTAAAATATTATAGTTTCAACTACAAGATTTATTTTGTAACTTTAAAGACAGTTTGATTACATAGAAATTTTATGTTTGCTCTCTGTTTATTTTATAGGCAGGGTTACCTGTAGTTCAAGGAGCCTCAAACTGCATGTAGCCAAGGGTGACTGAATTTCTGATTTTGCATCTACATCGTGAATGCTGGGATGGCAGGTATGAATCACCATGTCCACGGTATACAGTACTAAGGATCAAACTTGGCCAAGGCAATCACTCTATTAGCTGAACTACATAACTAGCCTTGCTTAGAAAATTTTAATAAAAATGAAAAATTCTTCCAAGGCTAAGAAAAATATTTAGTTTTTGTTTGAATATTTTCTGAATTATTGTCTGGTTCTATACATAGGTCTTAACTATGCACTAAGTCTTGAGCCCAAAGTCCTGAAAGTCATACTATTAATAAATGAGGTCAGGTATAGGCCAGACATGATGGTGCATGCCTTTAATCCTAGCTCTCAGGAGGCAGAGGCAGGACGATCTCTGGGTTCAAGGCCAGGCTGGTCCACAGAGCAGGTTCAAGGATAACCAAGGCTATATAGAGAAATCTTGTCTCAAAACAAAACAAAACAAAACAAAACAAAATGTTGGGTGGATATAGGACTGCTCATGATTTGTAAGTCAACAGATATGTATCACAAAATGCTCCAAAGGGAGTGTTGTCAATTTACCCACAATGAATCTCCTTCCTGTTGCTATATGATCCTCAGACAACTATACAATGGGTTCTGCATATATTTGGAGCTGTATTTATGGGACATATGCACTTGCACATCTTTTTAAAATTCTTTAGTGTAGGCAGGCTTATTGAATACACTGCTATAAATTATATTTAAAACAGTGNTCACTGATGCAAAAAGAAAATGATGGTTTTGATGCAATTTTTGGTCTTGTTTTGTTTGTCTTCCTTACTTCATGGTGTTCCTGCCCTTTCCACATCAATGTGACTTATACTTTGTTCTTCCCTTGAAGATCATTTTCGAATTTTGCTCCTTTTCTTCTTACCATCAAGCATGCATTTGAGTAACACATAATCTACAATTCCTTGGTTTGTTCNTTTGGTCTACTATACCCAAGTACACCCAAGTGCTTTCTGGTTTTATCATTATCCTGCTATTACAGATTCCCTTAATTTTAGTCAGTGTGCTCAAAAGAAGTGAAAATAAATTCTGAGAACAAATGATATGGCCTAAGCAAGAATTTCAAGACAAGATGGGATGTGAATGAGTCTCAGTCCTGTCCCTTTTAACTATGTGAAGTTGAATAAACTTGTTTCCTCATATTTAAAATAAACCCATTAATAAGCCGTAAGCCTGCTCTAATATTAAATAGTATTTAAAAATTCCATTTTCTGGAAGAAAATAACTAGTTTTCATAATTTCATCTACTGAGATCACCATAATATGAGTTTATTATTATTTCTATAGTAAATTGAATACATGAGAAATAAGTAAGCTCATTTTGAACAATGTAAATAATNGAGNTCTAGCCTTCTTTGCAAAGCTAATGGTTTTTAATAGAAAAACATTATCTAATTAAGACCTGCACAANATCAAGCCAGTGGAAAATTCTAGCTTGGAAGGAGAAAGCCTCTCAAGGTTCCACTGCTAGTTGAAGAGCTATAGGCAGGAGCTGATTGCTGGGGGATGGAGAGTCACTTTTGTTAGGGGGTGTGGCCACTGGTTGGCCCCATACTCCAGTGGATAACCCACATTTGTACATACATGGGTAGCACTAATTGGATTCAGTGGATTAAAATTAATTAATCAATTATTAATTGTAAAAGGGAAGGNATGAATTTGAGAGGAAGATGTAATGAGGGGGCTTCCTGTGAGGAGTTGTAGGGTGGATATAATAAACATACATTTTATACATGTATGGAATTTATAAAGAATAAAACAGTAACCTATAGCATTCATCACTATCTTTCAGTATTTGCTTACTCAGTAAATTTGAATTAAATGCCCATTATCTGTTAAGCATGATGTAAATGATCAATATTGATATTTGAAACCAAATGANCATAGCTTGCACTCATGTAGGTTGCTTTTTAATCTACTCATCTCAAATGTTACATGAAAAATTTGTAGAATTACTTTCTATCAACAAATAATTGTTGTTGAAAAATAATACCATACACAATAAAAACACACAAAAACGCTTAAGTGTGAGTCTAATTATTGGTTATATGTGATTCCTCTTATATCTAAAAAGCACATTAGCTGTTTCTAGAAGGGGGCATCCTGATTTTCCCAGATTTTCGGAGGATGCAATATTGTATATTGTATGCTGCAGCAGTACTTGTAAGAAAAGATGGACAAATTTGAAAATATGTTGTGAGATTTGAGGACTGCTCACTGGTTAATGAAAGTTCCTCATTACTCTATAAAATGTAAACAATACACTTGAATTTCCATGTTATCTGTACCTTATGTTTCCATGTGAAATATCTCAATTTCCTAAATCCTATAAGTGATAATGAAGAACAAATGTTCCAGTCTTTTCTGGAAATCAGCTCCCGTTAAATGACATCTTTAAACATTCCTTTAAGTGACTGATTGATGAATAAAGAGTTTCAGAAATCTTAATAATTCTGGTAATACTTAAAGCTCAAAGTACGTTTTTGTTGATCATGCTGTGGATACCATTTACAAATCTACATGTGTTCTCATCTTTCTTGATAGGATCCTAGTAGCTCATGAGGCATAGCTAAGTCATATTTTATACTGGTTTATTCTCAAAATGATCCAGGTCGTACACATTCTTATCGCTACCGTTATTCCAAGGACACGTAGAATCAGAGCCTACTGAGAAGAGATGGGAGAAGCATGCCAGACTACAAGAGAAGCTGATAAATGATGTTCAAGGTTCAATCATTTTCATCTCACAAATACTTAGGAGCATTTAACAAGTACTCAACCTCACTCACATGTCTGCATTTCTGGAAAATGACAAATGTCAACTTTTACTTTCACTGGCTGAAAACACTCATCCACATGAAATTGCCTTGTTTTAAGGTAAGAATCTCTGAAGTAAGAATATCAGAAAATAGCCAGATACAACTAATGAAATGTTACAGTTATGTGCTGGATAGTCTTATGTCAGCTTGACACAAGCTAACGCCACCTGAAAGGAGGGAACCTCAATTAAGAAAATGTCTCCATAAGATCTATAGGCAAGCCTATAGAGCATTTTCTAAGTTAGNAATTGATACAAAAGGACCCAGCTTATTGTGGGCATTGTTATCCCTGTACTGGTAGTCCTGGGTTCTATAAGAAAACAGGTGAAGTAGCCAGGGGGAGCAAGCCATTAAGCAGTACTCATTCATAGCCTCTGCATCAGCTCCTGCCTCGACGTTCCTGCCCTGTGTGAGTTCTTGTCCTGACTTCCATCTATGATGAACAGTAGTGTGTACTTGTAAGCCAATTAAACCCTTTCCTCCTCAAGTTGCTTTTGGTCATGGTGTTCCATCACAGCAATAGTAACCCTAAGACAGGTGGTGAGTGTGCATACTATACTGTACATGTGTTTACATATATGTATGTATATGAAATAGCATGGGATTTCAGTCTTTTGACTCAAAGGAGAAATAACTCATAATGTAAATAGTGAAACTGTCTCAATGTAGAATGTTCATTTTGATCATTTTGCATATAAGTAGAAATATAAATATGCATAATACATATTTTTAGTAACATCAATGTGCAGAATCCATGAACATGCTAAAGTGTGAGTTATTTTACCTTGCATGAAGGTGTTTAATCTTTGCTGTTGGGAAAGCANTGAATACATACAGCATTTTTACCAGTGAGATTTATTTAAACCCATGTAACAGCATTAGAAAAGGCCTGAAAGAATAGTTAAGTAAAATGTAAAAGTTACAGAATTGTATTTTATACTGCCTTCTAAAATAATCTAAAAGATTTTTAGATATTGTTATAATCATTATATTAAAATTATTTCCAAAGAATCTTACATTTGTTCTCTATGGCCACTATAGTTATCATAGAAGCATATAACTATCTTTTTTAATGTTATATCCATGTATTCAATATAAANTCACTTAATTCTCTTGATATTTAATATGTCAAATTAAAAACCATCAAGTAGCCGGGCGGTGGTGGCGCAGCACGCCTTTAATCCCAGCACTCGGGAGGCAGAGGCAGGCGGATCTCGTGAGTTCAAGGCCAGCCTGGGCTACCGAGTGAGTTCCAGGAAAGGCGCCAAAGCTACAGAGAAACCCTGTCTCGAAAAACCAAAAACAACAAAACAAAACAAAACAAAACAAAAANCATCAAGTAGATTTCTCTTTTTAAAAAAGTATGTATTTTTATAGTTGTAAATACCATTAGTATATATAGATATATACTGATGTATACATAAGGTTAAAAAGGTACAATATATTTTATTTTTTAAGTACAAAATCTTGCTGTTATTTGCAGATAGAAGCATGTGCTATTTAAAGTGTCTTTCTTTTCATTATTTTGAATATCTTGAGGGCTTTTAATTGTACATTCCTACTGTCCTGCTACTACAAAAATATAATCTCTGCACTTACTTTTTTCGTTAATGTAGTTCATGATTTTGTTAGTAATTCATATCCTCAACGAAAGAATAAAGAAGTATTACCACTTTTATGGCATTTTTGAGGCTTTCATACATAAATGCACTATTTACATTATTATCCTTTTCCCTTCCTCTCAAAGTCCTCCAATTTCTACTTCCTCTCAAATTCCTGGTCTCTTATCACTGTTACACAGAAACANGAACAGATAAATGTAACCTAATGAGTAGGTTTAATGTTGCTNCTCTGTGTGTTCAGAGCTTACCATTTGGGATTGGATACCATATCAGGGGCCTTGTCCCTGGAGAAGACTGAGTCTCCCTCTCTCAGGAGTCACTGATTGCCTGTAGCTCTTCATCTAAGGATGCAGCCTTGTGGATACCCTATCCATCTTGGCATGTTGACTGTTGCCAGGTCAGTTTAGGAGACCACATTTTTGAGACTTCATAGATTCAACTTTCATATTATATATAGAAGGCACTCTCTTATAGCAGATATCCTGACTTCTTGACCTTGTGATTTCATCCCCCACTTCCACACTCTTCCTTTAGCCTCGGGCATAGGGGTTGTGTTGTCTATGTACCAAATGGTGCTNAGCATCACAGCCATGTTCTCTGCATTTTGACCAGTTGTAGATGTCTGTAATGGTCTCCATCTGCTGCAAAAGGAAGCTACTCCACTTACCTGTGAGCATAAGAATAAGTATTTATAATGCAGTTAGGAATTATTCTGTTTTAGGAAAGTGGCAGTAATAGCACACATGCATGGGTGTAAGTAGACAGCTGGTGATTACCCCCAACATATAAGTGTCACTTGGTACCCTTGGGGTTATCCTCTCAAGCTGATTATTGCTGTGGTTTCCCCCTGGTAGCTTGTACAGTGCCTTCAGATTCTATGAGNGCAACTCCTGAGTCAAGAAGCTTTCAGGTTAGTTCCAACTGGATTCCTCTAAGTCCTGTGTTTGAAGAGTGTGCTGCTTTCAGCNGGAGGATCTACCCAGCAGTAAGGTCAAGTTCTGGAGGAAACCAAGGGCAAAGGGTTGTTCTAGGAATGTATTGGACCCCTCTGACCAATAACTTGAAATGAGTTTTTACATGCCTGGTACTAGAGTTTTTGTTAGATAGTGTGTGGCTGCATCCCAAGTGGTATAAATTAATTAAAAATATATGTATATATTATACACTTATCTACATCATTTATGTATTTTAAGCAAATATAAATGATACATTTACTTATGGCTCTTTCAAACATCCTTAGTGTTATTTACCCTCCTTCCTTCCTCTCCCAGTGTATTATTGCCTCCCAGTTGAAGTTTCTCACCTTTTCTCATTATGTGCTTAATTTTAATGAAGTACATAGACTCAAGTTTTAAATTTGAAATAACAAACATTTAATCACACAATCACAGATCTGCTTCTTATGGTAGACTATTTTGTAGATAATTTCCTTCCAAAGTTTCTCAAATAAATCCTTTGTCTATGAAACCAAAACTCTCCATGAACATTAACTTGCCTGTTATTCTCCACATATTATATCCAGCCAGTGTGGGGTGCACTAATTTTATATTTAGATGACAACAGAAAAATAGCTGATAGGCTACTGCTATAGGAGATAGTTGACAAATAATGCTTAATNTAGTTATCCTTCTTCTGCTTTTAAAATTATAGTGATATGTTTGTCATTCATTGGGCACTCTGAAAATATTATTTACAAGTATTATTGTTTGTAAAATTATAAAGTAATATCATTTATATCAATCAAAATAAATGCATTATATGTGGTCTAACATAAGCATATAACTATATATATGTGGATATACAAACACACACATCTTTAAGTAAAATTATTTCTTCTATAATATACCTCTACTAATAATTACAAGAGGATTTTTTACAAGCCAATTGAATTTGCAGTTTTAATAACACTGCTGAGAAGAATGTTAGTGTCTGTGGAGTTCTCTAACCTTTAACCTAAGAATCAGAGTTCTTAGTAACTAATTAATTTTGATGTTAAACCTTTTCAGTAAAAGGCAATCATTAAGAATTTAATTCCAAGTTCATACCTTTAATCTCAGCATTCAGGAGACAGAGGTGGNTAGAACCCTATGATTTCAAGGCCAACCTGGTCTATATAGTGAGTTCTATACCAGCCAAGACTATGTAGTGAGACNCATACTTTTTAAATTCATATTTTATATTGATAAAACTTCATTATGCTTGATNAGAAAGTAAGGCACCGCTCTGAGAATAATATTTTTCAAAAGCAGTTCTGACCATTAACAGAGTAGTATTTCATTTTTCTTTTTAAAAGACATTTTATTTTAAAGTTTTGTGTGTGTGTGTGTGTGTGGGGGGGTATATGTACATGAGTGCAGGTACCCATGGAGACCAGATGAGGGCATCATATTTCCTGGAATTAGTGTTACAGATGGTTGTAAACCATCTGATGTGGGTTCTGGGAAAGGATCTGGGTCCTCTGCAAGAGTAGCAAGCACTCTTAACCACTGAGCCATTTCTCCAATCCTAACACAAGGAATTTTAATGAAGTGATTGTAAATGTTCTTTTCTGCATTTGTGTCTTGAGTCTTTCAAATGTTTCCCCATAAGCTGCCTATGTCTCCAAAACACTGTCACCAAAATTACTTTGTCCTGCACTGGTGGTTGTAGTAATACAGGCAATGTCACATTTCTGTCCTTTAATATAACTAATAGAAGAAAGATTTTTCTCGGATGCACTGGTTTTAGAATTTTGATGACTCTTAACTTTGTTGCAAATAATAATTGGATCTATACTGCTTTTCATATATGAGGTCCATTCTATCCATAGGCAGGGAATGTATGCAGCNTTTGTGTTTCAGCCACAACCTTTGGTGTAGAATTACCTNTCTTATACTCCGGTATGGGAGGTCATATTTTATCTTGTCCACGTTTCATGGAATTTTTCGTTTAGTTCGTTACTTCCAATACTTGTCTCTTTTGGGTTAGGATACTGTCTCATTCTCATCAGTTTCTCACCCTCAGTGGTACTGTGTCCTAAAAGGACTCACATCTTGGTATAGACTGCTTTCATTAATATCTCAATATTTTCAGCTCCTAGATGCTGTGCTGCCCTAGCCCACTCACCTAACATGTCCCAATACTCTCCCACCAGGCCTCACATCCTATCAGCTACCCAACCTCCAACAGTCCCATGTGACCAATGCTTTAATCATCATTAACCTCAAGAGCATTTATGCCACACAACATCATCACATTTAGTCACCATTTCTACACTGTCATGGGGCATTCAATTCCTTTAGGAACTACAATAAGTATGTTATAAAATATTAAACTCTTTTTTTGTAATTGACAAACACCATGCATATTTATGATATACAGCATGATGTTCTCAAATATGAATACACTTGAATACAAGACAACAGAGCAAGAGCAGTGAGTGCTCTTCAGTGAGTTTGCTCCTGGGTAACAATATTCCATCTACTGTCCTATCA
>LZPO01088063.1:19434-34978 GCA_001675575.1 Neotoma lepida | reverse complement strand
CTGCATTAAAGGGAATTCATGATTGGTAACATGGTCAAAACCGTGATTTTCGACACAGACCATTTGGTTTTAGAGAACCAATTAATGTGCTCTTCTAAGTGGGAAGACTATATCATTTCTCATTTGCCAGTAGTTTTTTGTGTAAGATTGAGGCCTCCTGCCTCAGCTCCATAATAGTATGTCTATTGCTGTGCTCTTTCTGATCATGCCTTACATATGCATTTATGGATATGTATGTAATAGCAATTAATGAAAACAGATTTCATGAAATTCAAAAAAAAGAACAAGGAAGGGCATTTGGGAAGGTATAGAGGGAGGAAAGAGAAATAGAAAATAATCCAATATATTATAATGTTAAAAGATAGAAGAAATAATTCAAAACCAAACAAAAAATACATCAGAGTGTTTTCCTATTGAGTTTGCTGAGGAATGGCAATTTAGAAAGAAAAAGTAATGGGGCCAAAATGAAGAGTGAAGAGTAAATATATTCTGGAAAATTATGATGTACTTGCAGAATAGCGACNTCCTGGACAACTATGATGTGCTTAGCTCAGGGGCAACCCCAAGGCTGTTTTCCTTGGAGATATAGAGGCTCTGTTCTCTAAATGTATAGAGAAAGCCACTCAGATGAATATAATTTGACCTGCTCCAGAGGAAGATGAAAAATCCTTCATGAGATTTATTACAAAATCTTAGAAAGAGGACTCCACCTCCTGNAGCTTTAGTTTTCTCAATATACTTGAGTTAACAGCAACCAATATGTGGAAGTTGCTCTTTTAGGTTAGAATGATAAACCTCATCATAGCAATAAACAGAAATTTAACAGAAAAAGAAAAGCAAAGTGAAAGAGCTCTAAGGCATTATCTGTGAAAATAGGGCTGATAGAGTCTGAGTGTCTATTTCTTTGATTCTGTTTATTGAAATCTACAAAATAAACTACATGTAAGAGGAAAATTAAGTTTATAATAATTATATATAAATATAGTTTAANTTAGACCCATATAAAATGTTTTAGACTTAATAATAGAATGGTTAAACATGATGAAAGACAAAATTGAAATTCTGATTTTATTTTACAAAGATTGCAGTAAACTATTTTGAAGATGTTTATCTATTAAAAATACTAAGAAAAATGACATTAAAATATTAATACTAAATATGTGCTATGTACAAACTCATATTTACCATTTAATTTTATGCCAATTATGGACATCAAATCCTTATTCTTTTAATTTTTATGTGATAATTATATCACTTTGATTGTTTTTGTTAGCTCTTTAAAGCAAAGCAACCTACAATGCCTCCTATAATATGTTTACTATGAGAAATTTAATATGAAATTAGAAATTGCTTAAACGGCCACACTTCTGATTCAGACTTTTTGTGGTATATGTAAAAGTTTAAGATAGTCTGCAGTCCCTCTTGTTCATATTGTTTAATGCTCCCCACAAGAACCATAGCCTAACCTAACCTAAGACTCAAGCCTTAGTACCAGGCTTGAGTCATCTCCTTTTAATGGTTTGTTAAGCTATTCCAAGTAACTCCCCAAACAATATAGANTAATATAGTTGGTTGTTTTTAACTCTTTGATCTTTGAGCTCTTTAGGAGCCCTGTCATCCAGCTCCCAAATAAATAACACACAGAGTCTTATTCTTTCTTATGAATGTTCAGCCTTAGCTTGGCTTATTTCTAGCCAGCTTTCCTTAGATTATCCTATCTACCTTTTACCTCTGGACTTTTACCTTTATCTATTTCTGTATATCTTTTATTTCCTTCCTATTGCATGTCTGGCTGGGTGGAGGGGTAACTGGCCTCTTCTTTTCTAGCCCCTTGATCTCTCTTTTCCAGATTTCTCCTCCTATTTATTATCTCTACCTGTGAGCCTCAACTGTCCTTTCTCTGAACAGCCTTGCTATTGGCTGTTCACCTCTTTCTTAGATCAATCAGGTGTTTAAGATAGGCAAAGTAACACCACTTCACAGAGTTAAACAAATGTGACATAAAAGAATGCAACACATCTTTGCATCATTGAACAAATATTCCAAAGCATAAACAAATGTAACACATCGTAAAATACTATTCAACAACAGAGTATGAACATTAGGATAGAATTTGCTACTTCCATTAATTTCCAATTAATCTCTTTTTAAATTCTAATTTTTTATCCTTATACCCACAGACAAGTGCAGNTAACACCTTTGACCAAAGAATGGTAAATGGAGAGCATCAGAGAAAACCGCAACTAGATTGAATACAGAGATCAATAGTTCATAGTGAAAGCAGTCTCAATGGATATGTCTGTATCACAGAATGCTCAGGGCACTTTGTAGAAGAGGGGGTGGAAAGATTGTAATAGCTAGATCTATGAAGTCTGCAGTGAAACAGTTTCTCCTAGCAATGTCTACATAAAGAATGTAAGAAAAATGATAATAGCAATTGACATGCTAATGTAGAAGGGGAAAATTTGCAGCGTCCCACCACTAGACAAACAACTACAAGCAGCTAATGACTGCAGTTACTGTCTGTTGGGGATGACCCTCTTTATGGGTTGTCCATGGAAAGTAGTAAACCCCAAAACCATATATACACAAACAATTACAAACTCAGCGGGTTTTATTTACATATTTGTGCAATTCATACTCACAATTATTACATATATCTAATCTAATTATTACATTATATATATAATCTAATGTATATATTNCAAAAATAATCAAAAAGAGGTTATGAATTTTAGATAGCATGGGCATGGGAGACATTGAGAGCGGGTAGCTGGGAATCNCTGAGTGGAGGGGAAGGAGGGGAAAGAGTAATACAATTCTATTTCAATTAAAAACAAAAGGAAATTCAGAACTCAAAGTGCTGACAAAATTGCTGAATTTTTAGAAAGCCTGATTATAATGAAAGAAGTCCTAAATTTGATGCTCAGGCCTGAATGACCTGTGCTCACAACACTTAGGTTGTAGTGGCAAAAGTTTCAAGGTCCTTCTCAATTATATAGTCATTTCAAGATTGGAATGTACTACAAGAGATTCTCTCTCTCTATCTCTCTGTCTCTCTGTCTCTCTGTCTCTCTCTCTCTCTCTCTGACACACATACACACACAAAATCAAAAACCTTGTTTTACCAATTATTTTGAGTAATATAAAAGGTTCTGGGGCTCAGATTTGTATCAAAGTGCTTAGATTTAAAATTAAGCATTGACCCATGTACATAATTAACTGTGTTTAATATCACAGGAAGGCAATATCCAGTAATGATCTTATCAATGTGTCTCAATTTATAAAAATCCAAAGGGATAAAAGTTCAGAAACAAAATTAATTAACCTACTGGTGAGTGAGCATACCCTGACAAATCAAATGAAGTCTTTAGTAGCAGGGAATAACATTAAACAGAAAAAAAAAGCCAAACAAATTATGTTTCAATTCTGTTTACANGTGTTTCTGAATAAGAACACCTTTACTCCATTTTGTGGTGGAAAGATAATAGCTTTGCCCTACATTAAATGATAATAAACTAATCTAATTATGTAGAACATTTTAATTGTTTTGAAGTGATAATGAGTCACAACTTGCAAATAAGATGTCATTGTATGAGAAAAATCTCCCTTAGGAAGGTAAAGTGTTTAAAGCACTTCTTGTCCAATAAAAATACAATGAAAGTCACTGTATTAAGTTTTCTAACAGTCCTGTTAAAAAAGTAAGAAACAGAATACAATCAATATAACATGATTAATGATCNACTTTAGTCTTATTTTCATCTCAGTCTTATCTGAATTTTAAAGACTTGGCATAAAAAGTATCATTCATCATCTTATATTGATCATATGTTGAAGCATTGTTTTTGGTGATAGGAGAAAATTATTGTATTATTAAAAACATATTCTTTCTAAATGCAGGCATTTAGTCTTGTACCAAATAGTAACTCTAGAGAAAGGCAGGCTGAGACANGGGCCAAATAAGAGGTTTTATATGAGGGATGGTAGGGATGGTTAGGGAAACAATTTTGAGTAGACCATGCATATAATGACACCCATGTACTCTATGGGACAGAAGGATCAGGAAATTCAAAGCTAGCCTCAGCTACCTAGAGAATGGGTTGTCAGCATGGGATAAAAGACATCTGGACTCAGAAATAAACAGATTATTAAAAACAGCAAAACCAAATTATTTAGAATAGCTAAGTTTCTTGTGTGACTATAACCACTTTACTGAAGACTGCCAGATCAAGCTGCTGATTCTTGTCCTAATTAAAATCATTTAATAAAGCTGTGGAAGTCACCAAGCCTGTGCTCTACACTAAATACAACTACAGGGAATGCTTTGTGAACAGGTAAGGTAAATTATAGCTATATTTATTGCATTAAATATTGATTAATAGTATTACTAACATTGATGATAACAGAAATATAGTTATTATTCCCACATAGAAATCTATGTACTTGTTAACTCACTTGGCCTTTCTTTGTTGGAATGATCAATCTCATATAACCACTGAGTTGCTTGTTGTGTCTAGTTATACCATTAAAGAACATGTTTGTTTCCATGAAATATTTTTGTATTTGATTAACATAAATGAGCTAACTTTGAAGACAATATTATTTTCTTCACAAAATTTTTAGAAATTATGCAATCTGTTGAGTCCTTAGAAAAAAAGATTGGATTTCACCAAGAAGAAGTAGTTGTATTTCCAGACCTAGTTAGGACCCAAGATTACAGTATCAACTCTTGGAGTGATTTTCACATTTTTATAGAATATCTTTGACTAATACAGTTTGCTTTAGTCTCTTAATTTGAAAGTAAAATAGACAATGCAATTAGAAGAACATGCATTATTATATCATAGTGGTATTTTATTTCTTATGTAAATACTCCAGCTTTCACAGAATAACCATATCTTCTACTATGGCTTTAAGATGAAGCATAGTTATTATGCATAAATAAAATAAATCAGCTTAAAAAGAGTATACTAAGCAATATAAAACAAATACTATCTTATATTTTAGTAATCTNAGTATTTGAGGGCAAATTTTCAGACTTTTACTTTTGTTAACTTCAGTACTTTAATCATATTATGTCACTTTAGTTCTCATTTTTGTTAAACAACTACCATTTGATGGTATTGAGCTTTGTTTCTTGGTATAATGGTTGCTCATATTTGTGTTGTTTCAATTAACACAAAATTTCCAAATAAAATGAAATAAAACAAATAAGAGGAACTATTTTTTTCTTTTTCATTCCAATGATGAAGAGCCTATAGGTGATAAAACACACTAATGTTGCTCTGGGTAGTCAAAGAATGAAAAATCTTCCTGAAAACAAAGATTGTATCTATATATGATTAAGGTGACTATTGAAGTTCAATTTGTAATGTAAAAGTGTTAAGTACNCTTGAAATATTTAATCAGGTAAAAAAAAATATTCTACAAGTGAAACAGACCATTACATCTTAAATTCAATTGTTCTGAAATAAAGAACTGACATCATCTTTTGGGAGGAAACAAGTTAGAGAAAAGGAATAAAGGACTTCATTAAATAAAGTATTGCAGAATATTTGTTTGACTATGCAAAAATGTGCTGCCTTTATTTAAATATGAAAAAAATGTTTTGCAGTTGTATATGTTGTGGAATATTTGTTCAGCTTTGCAAAGATGTGTTGCTGCTTTACTTTGCCTGCCTAAGGCACCTGATTGGTCCAATAAGAAGCTGAACAGCCAATAACAAAGGAAGAGGTGTAGAAAGAACTTCCAGGTAGGGAGAGTAGGTTGGAGGAGGAATTTAGGCTCCAGGAAGAAAGAGGAAAGAAAAAGAGATACCAGGGAGCCAATAGGAGCCAGACAGACAGACAGGGAGGAAGCAGGAGAGCAGGACATACAGAACGAAAGACAGGAAAAAGTCCTGAGGCAAAACATAGATGAATAGAAACAGATTAAATTAAGTTAAAAGAGCTAGTGAAACAAGCCTAAGCTAAGGCTGAGCATTCATAATTAATAATAAGTCTCCATGTCTTTATTTGGGAGCTGGTTCATGGCCAAAAGAAAATTTCAACTACAGACTAAAGTAATGTAGGTGATCCACAAGGAATGTCGAGGTCAGTAAGACATTTATGAAGTTCCAAATATTTTTCTCTGTGTTTGTCTGTAGTTGCAAATTGATGTCAATTAAATTATATTCCCATTTTCCCAAACAGAACAGAAGACCNAACACTAATTTCCCCCTAAATTTCCCTTCACCTTTTATAAGGGAATGATGCTTATGCCAAGCATAGGAAAAACTATGCTTTATAAAAATTCTTATCTTAAGACTCCATTCTACCTCTCCATCCCCACTCTCATAGCCCTGCCTCCTGAAGCAAGAACTGGGACATGGATTTGCCCATTAAGAGNAGCTCTTACTCCTCACCAAGGAAGCTCCCTTTTGACACATTAAAAGACAATCAGAGAAATCTATAAGCGGCAAAATGCAGAGAATAACTGGATATGTAATATTTATTTACAAAATAGCCTCTGTACTCAACACACAGGGAATGTCATGAAAAGTGGATGAAAAAATGTGAGAGCCAGACTTAAAGGGCAAATGCTTTGAGATATGGTTGCCAAAAAAAAAAAAATCATGAAAAACTACATCAACTGAAATGCCCATGGGAATGGCAGAAATCTCATAACGTCCCACCTCCAGATGAAGACTTACAGACAGTTGGCAGTGAGGGGGGCATACTGACAGATAGAGAGTCAGTGTTTCCCTGACACCCGCTTTCTAATAGTGTATTCAATATCCTGTCATATACATATAAAAAGCATTAAATAAACTCAGCAAACTGTATTCATATATGTGATTATATACTCACAACTAAAGGGGAAAAAGAGTNCATGAATTAATGAGGGGCAAGGGGCCATAGAAGAGTCAGGGAGAAGAGAAAGAAAACAAATTCTGTAAATGCAGTAAATAGACATGAAATTTAAAATCATTTAATAAAAATAAAAGATGAAATGTACTTATCTGTTTAGTGCTTTAAGAAAATATTCACATCTTAGCAAGTTACAGTAAAGGAAGGCCAGCTCAATTTTGAATTCTCAAAAAAGAGAGGTCTAGAAGAAATATCTAGTGTTAAGTAAATCAGAACATATATAGTGCTTCAATAATAACCAAGTATANATATTAGTCAAGTGGCTACTGGAAGGTCATGATTGGGAGACTTATAGAAAGTGTTATTGGAAATGATGTAGTAGGATTTTCAAAACTTTGAACATGGAGCAGTATTTAAGANACAGGACTATTTTATACACAGTACACAGGTAAGAAGAACAAAGGCATGTCTGAAACATTGGGTTAGCATGCAATCTGCCCAGAACATAACAGCAGTTAATTTCTAGAATTGATACATATTATTTTACTACTTTCAAACTTTTGAATTTATTTTTAGGATGATGTTAATTTTGTCCATTCACAGAAAATGATCTCTGTGAAGGATAATTTCCCATTAAATCAAATTTCATCATATATCTAATTATACTTTATACTCATATTTTGGAGTTTCTTTTCTTAAAAATGAACCAGTGGCAAAGTTATTATTGGACCAAATGTGATGCAACAATGAAAAATTCATATTTCTCTTTCATATTGAATTTAAAATAGTACCCTGTCTGAATTGTTGGGTAAGGGTCACTACTTTTCTGGCTTATTTTCATTTAGTCATTGTTATGCTATAATATGAATACTAAGAGATGTAATTAATGACAATAAAAATTAGGACAGAATTATGCAAGATAAAAGGAGAGGAAATGGTATTTAAACAGTAATACACATATATTTCTATATGAAAATTAAAATGGTTAACTTGACAGAATCTACAGAATCTAGAATCCTCTGGGAAAATAACCTTCATGAGGGATTGTGTAGGATAAATTTGTCTTTGAGAAGGTCTGTGAGAGGTCATCTTGATGAGTGGGAAGACTCAGCAACCATAAGTGACATGTGACACCATTCCCTGAATTGTAGAAGAACTGAGAGAGTGAACCGGGCACTGTCATCTATGCATTAATTCATGGCTATCAATGCTACCATGCTTGACTAGACATGAAATATGACCACTTCATGTTGCTCTTGCCTTCACTATTACAGAGTGATAAAATGCAACCTGGAAATTTTAAAAAAATATATTTAATTATTTATTCATTTATTTTACATCCCTGCTGCAGTCTCCCCTTCCTCCTCTCCTTGCAGTCCCTCCTCCATACCCCCTCCATCCCCACCCCTCAAACGACTGCTCCTTGGTTTCTGTCTAGGAAAGTGCAGATTTCCCATGAGTATCAAGAAAACATGGCATATCATATTGCAGTAAGACTAAACACCCGCCCCCCCCAGGATTAAGGCTGGGCAAGGTAAACCAGTATGAGGAGTAGGGTCCCAAAGGCCTGTAAAAGAATCAGAGACAGCTCCTGTTCCCACTATTAGGACTCCCACAAGAAGAAAAGCTACACAACTGTAACATATATGCAGAGAGTCTAGGTTAGTCCCATGCAAGCCCCCTGGTTGTCGTGATCACCTCTGTGTGCCTCTATGAGCTGAGGTAAGTTGATTCTCTGAGTTTTCATGTGGCATCCTTGACCCCTCTGGCTCATAAAATCCTTTCTCCTCTTCTGAATGATTCACCAAACTCTGCCTAATATTTGGCTATGGGTCTCTGCATCTGTTTCCATCAGCTGCTGGATGAAGCCTTTCAGACGAAAATTGGACTAGGTACCAATCTGGTCACAGGATGTAGCCAGATTAGGCTATTTATCTTCTATTGCTAGGAGTCTAAGCTGGGGTCTTCTTCAAAGATTCCTTGGAGATTCCCTTGTGCCTTTTACCTGACCTGGAACCCTCCCCCCCAACCTTTCCAGTAATCTCTTTCAATACTCTACCTCTCCCTCTACCCAACAACATTATTGCTTATGTTGCCATTCCCATCTTCCCTCATTCCACTTATGAAATCTCTTCTATTATCACTTCATAGGGAGACCTGGGTGCCCCCTCCCCCTGCCATGAACCCTCCTATTACTTAGCCTCTCTGAGGCTGTGGATTGTAGCATGGTTATCCTTTATTTTACAGCTAATATCTACTTTTGAGTGAGTACATACCATGTTTATCCATCTTGGTCTGGGTTACCTCACACAGCATGATCAAAAACACAAGTGACAGCTCATGCTGGAGAGTATGTGGAGCAAGAGGAACACTCCTCCCTTGCTGGTGGGAGTGCAAACTTGCACAGACACTTTAGAAGCCAATGTCACAGTTTCTCATAAAACTGAGAATCAACTTACCACAAAACCCAGCTATCCCACTCTTAGGCCCATACCCAAAGGATGCTGAATCATACCACAAGGACACTTGGTCAACTATGATCATAGCAGCTTCATTTGTAATAGCAAGAACCTGGAAACAACTTAGATGTCCCTCAACTAAGAAATGAATAAAGAAAATGTGGTACATTTATACAATGGCATATTACTTAGCTGTTAAAAGGATACCAGGAAATTTGAAGGCATATGGATGAAACTTGGAATTTTGAGAAAAATAACCTCATGTCAATTATTGTGTTTTTATTGTGATATTTTATCACAGATAGGAAAAATAAAACAGGCAAAAAATTCACCAATTAGTACAGCTGTTGATGTGATAAACTTGGTCGTGTGACACTAAGGCTTTTGGAACTGTTTTGTGGAAGGAATATAGAAAAGTTTGAAACATTGAACAACAACAAAACACTCTCTCTCTCTCTCTCTCTCTCTCTCTCTCTCTCTCTCTCTCTCTCTCTCTCACACACACACACACACACACACACACACACACACACAATGCTGAAGGCAGAGCCTAATGGTTTTTCTGGTGGAAACTCAGAAGACAGTGATATTGAGAGACATGTGGTCAATAAAGAATCATGTCCTGAGGTTTCAGAAGAGAGCAAGGACTCTCTGTGGAAATGATGCAGAGACCATTTATGTGAAAATTTAACCAATAATGTGGCTTTATTTTTCTATATCCTGAGAACCTGAATAAAGTCTAATATAATGGACAAGTGTTTGGCAGAGGATTTCAAGGAANGGTGGTGGTATTCAGATTCATGTTGAGGGAGCAACTGTGATTGACAATGAGATCATCATCATTTTAGAGAAATTCCTCAAATTGCAGTGGGAAAATAGGTCTTGATGACAAAATGCTACCCCTCAGAGTATTCATCTTGTCATGATACAAATTCATTTAAAAGTGGGCAGCTTAAGAGGAAGGTTTTCTTTTATTTCTTGAAAGCAATTGCCTGGGGAAATATTTCATCAGGATATGTACACAGAAGTTGAAACACATGTAGTCCAAGGGGACAAAGATACATTTCTAGATGGCAACAGAACACAACAATGGCATCTGCATATTTTGGGGAGCTATTGTTAATTAGTGGGAAGTCTCGTCTACTATGGGCAAACCTATTTTCCTGGGCTTTATAAGAATGGAAGAAGTGATCTGGACTGTGGTATGCAAATACCACAAACAAATATATTTGGCAGAGTTGGAGTCCCTGTAGAGAGGAGTCATGAAAACCACCATGTTTATAGAAATATACCTATATATTATGATTCTTTAGTAACACTTCAATCCCTACTCCCTGACACTTAGTACCAATCAATCCCAGGAACACAGTTACTAATTTTCAATAGTAATAAAATAGAAAGAGGAGCTCGAAATGAATAGATGAGCGTCTCATATTTACATTTATTGGATCCCTTGTTGAATTATCTACACAAAGTTTCTCACTTTAGTAATGTTTCCTAGGAGGAAAGTCTTTCTTTGAAAAGCCTACACTACACTTTCCTTTATCTCCAAACACCAATCCTTAAATCAGTGCTGAAACCTTCCCCAAATAAATTGTTATCTCAAAAAAATCAATGCACATGATTTATTTGAAATACCAAATCCCACAATNGAATATATCAGAAAGAAATCTATCCAAGAGAGACAGTTATGGATCTATCCAAGATCATTATATAATAGGAAAAATAAACTATCATTTTTGCTTCATAGACAAGTGGATTTGCATTGGAAGAAATACTTCTTTATAACTTGTCACTAATTCAGTGAATACATTTTCTCTCTATGTTAATATCACAACATGACATCATACCACTTAGTGTAATTCACTGCACAAATCATCATCCAGCTTTCAGTCAGACAACCTACTTCAGAGTGATGTACATATCATTCCAAATAATTAGAAGAAACAAATGCCACATTTAATTCATTTGCAGTTATTTTTCTTGTCAAAAGTTGTGTTTTGAGAAGTATTATGATGAAAAACAGAGTATTTCAGTCCATGAAAGCTTATGTCCATATTCGTATTCTGTATCCAGGAATGGTAAAAATCATCTGAATATTATGTATACTTTACAGAGAAGACAAAACTTCCGTTCTTATGCAAGTTTTTAGATATGGTCAATGTGTCACCGGATAGCTGCTATAGCAGATTCATTTTTTTTTCTTCATTTCAAGCTGAGACAATAGCAGCANCTGCAAAACATACACTGCCAGATGTTTCTATCTGATACTGATGACAGAATGCTTAACTTCTGCCTGACTCCACAAACGTATTTCTAATATTTTCATAATAGTGTCAATCTGGGACACAACTTGGCTTGTTTATCAGTTTCAATAAATATAGAACAACTATTTGACTTCCCTAGATTAATAATTTATGAAACCATAGTGTTAATGACTCACTTCATATATACTTTTTTTGCACTTTCTTGCTGAAACTGTGTCAGAGTATGAAGGTTTTGAATAAAATCAGGTATAATTGGTTCATACTTTATTTTTCACAGTATTAGATGGCTTACTCTGTTTTGCTATAATGCGATGCCATAAAATGATTAATTTATAAGTAGAGATATATGTTTTTTAAGTATTATGGAGTCATAGGAATTCAAACTCAAGCTACAGGAAGTTTTGGTGTTTGGAGAAGTATTTTTATTTTATTAGCATGGAAGTATTTTGATTATATTAGCATGTTCTCTTCCAGGTCTTCTGAAATAAACAACTGACAATCTTACCAAACCAGAAGGAATGTAAGCTGTGCATTCAGCTTTCATATTCATATATAAGGCACCAATCCAGCCACAATGACAAAGATTTCATGGCAAAAAGGTCCAGCGTTTAATACTCCTTCTTGTGAATTAGGGTTCAACACAGCTTTTGAGGAAACACAAACATTCAAATCATAAAATACCGTTAGTTCCTGAATTTTCATTCTGTTCTCCCATTCAAGTTGTGCTAATTCCATCTAATCTTGCCTAATACCAGTTTTAGTCTACCAATCATAATTGTATTCAAATCATATATTAACACTACCCAGGAACAGTTCATCTTGAGACCAGTCTCCTTCCTCCATGTTTGAATGTCAAACAAGTCACGTGCTTCTGAAATACAGAGATGTAGTTAGTACAGAATAAAAATTCCCAATTCAAAGGAAAAAAATAGTCTTAAAGGCAAAACAGGANGATAGTAAAGAGTAGGATTTCAAACTATGTCTAAATCTGAGCTGGACAAATCATGTAAATCAGATGGAGGTTAGCAATACAGTGCCTGGGAAGACATAGAAGAAAGACTGGACTTTATTTTCAATATAAAATGATGTTCTTTTACTGTTTATAAACAGGAAAAAAGTAATTGAAGTATTTTAGATATAGCATAGTTTCAAATTAATTCAACTCAAATTTTATAAAGTAAAAGCTGAGAAATATTTTAAGAATTTTTTATTTTTCCACTTCATTTGATACTATATTCATCAAGTAACAAATATGTGAACATTCACAAAAGCACATGTGTGGAGATTTTTCAGTGAATTATTTGTTAATTGTCACATGTTAATTTCCATTCCTAAACAAGGAATTAAAAATTTAGCTGGTAAAATAATATTATTTTGTTAATTACTGTGTGATAACTATTTCTTTTTTGTTGCAGAGCAGATATATGATAAGTGCTAGAATTACTATTTATTCACTATTTCATAATAGATATATTCTATTGGCATAAATAATAACCTCATTTAAATTTTCAAAAGCTTATGAAGTAGGTATTATTGGCATCAGTTTTTTTTTGAACAAACACAGAGAAATACTAAGAGAGTTATAAACTTTGACCTAGTGTTTTTTATTGGCTGATATTAAACCTGTATATTGCTTCTCCACTCTTAACTTTAGATTACCTTCTTTATGAACAACATTTCTGTGAGTTTTAGTGGTTATCTGATCACCATATAATCACTCATCTCTGGGTCATCAATTCCTTCAATGATCATGCTATTCTATATATATGACTGGTTTGTTTTCATATGTCCAGAGTGAGAGTCATCGTTATATGAGATAAAGTAAAGGGAAATGCACATAAGAATGTTATTAACTGCATGAGGTTTGAAACAATAACTACCGCTATAAATTTCTAATTCTAAATTTAGTTGCAGCTAGTAGGACTTTAATTCATGTTTTTGCCATATTCCCTTCTACTAAATTTTAAAAGAACCTCTTTGTTATTGATAAAGGAGTAATTCACTAATCTGTAGATCAGAACATACACAATTCTTTGTTAAATGGTGCCTTAAACTTTCAGATGTTTATCATTACATTCTTACTATAAAAAGGCTGTTGTTTTTCTCTTTAAGACAGTAGTTTTAGGGAGCATTAGAATGAGACAGTAGCTGTGAATCACACAGTCATTAGACACTTGTCAGACAGCTTTACTGTAAAATGTCTCCTTTGAGAAAACACAACCTTAGGTAAGATCATATTTCAATGAGTCATGCTTCCTCTAAGGCTTCTGGTGGTGCAATTTCAGAAAACTGCACAGATATAAAGGGCAACATTATATTTAAAAAAGCTATACACTATAAGGGAAAAATGAATCTTTCCAGGATGAAAGATTTCTCATTTCATCAACTTACATAAAGATGCTACTTGGCTTTCTTCAGGGAGGTGTTATATTTATCTTAGAAGCAGTCAATTTGGAAATTTGGGGAATGTATTCTTGAGGTAAATCTTTATAAAATTAAGTTCAGTCTGTTGACAAGCACAGACACACATAAACACACACACAAGCACAGGAACATATAAACACATTATGGTATCATCTCTACTATTTTATTGCATAAATTACATTAACAGTAGTAGTTGCCAAAGGACATGTTCGCCAACTGGACAAACATTTATCTACAAAGTTGGTGATTTTATCATCTATGAGCAATATCCTCTCATATATTAACANGTGCAAAGATACATATTATTTAAAATATGTTCAAATTCTAATTCCTGTTCAACATACATTTTTCATGTATACCATTTCTATCTTGTATTATATTCAGTCTTTTAACATAGAAAAATTATAGTTTGCTATTCATAAACACACACACACACATACACACACACACACACACACACACACACACACACACACAAAACCTAATCTTCCCAGTCCCCGGGAACCATTACCCATCTCTGCACCAGTAGCCAGCCAACAAGGAAAACTCCTGTGGGCAAGTCCCCCACCAAAACTCCCCATCAGACCTTGCAATCTACAAGACCCATGCCCTACACCACTACCCATTCCCCTATGACCTCAGTGGCTTCCTGAGACATAGAATCTACCAGGTCTCATTGGACCAAGAGAGGCTTCCTGAGACACACAATCTGCCAGCTCTGACTGGACCAAGAGCCCTGATAAGATGAAGAGCAGCTCCCTGAGCTATAGAATCAGTGAGCTTGGATTGGACTAAGAGCAGCTCCCTGAAATACAGAACCTGCCAGATCCAATTAGACCAAGAGCTAAGATTGGACCCAGAGTGACCCCTGAGATATGGGCACAGCAAGCACAGCCTGGACCAATAGCAGCTCACTCAAACACAGGCACAGTTGTAATAGGGATACAACAACATAAACAGCAATATGACATGGCCAGATCCTAGCCCTTCTATAACAGCAAGACCTGAACAACACAATATAGAAGAAGCAGAAGAAAGTGACCTTAAAATTATGTGATGAAGATGNTAGAGGCCTTTAAAGAGGAAATGAAAAATTCCCTTAAAGAGGAAATGAAAATTTTTCTTAAAGAAATTGAGGAAAAGACAAAAAAAATTGGAAGAAATCAATAAATCCCTTTTTAAAAAGCCAGTTGAACATGTGAAGGAAACAGTTCAAGACCTGAAAAGTGAAANAGAAACAATGAAGAAGACACAAACAGAGGGAATGCTGGAAATAGAAAAACCTGAGTAAATGAACAGGAACCACAAATACAAGCATAACCAACAAAATACAAGAGATGGAAAAGAGAATCTCTGGTGTAGACAGTACAATACAGAAAATAGATTCATCAGCCAAAGAAAACATCAAAGCCAAAAAAGTCATAACACAAAATGTCCAGGAAATCTGGGACACCATGAAAAGGCTAACCCTAAGAATAATAGGGATAGAAGAAGGAGAAGAATACCAACTCAAAGGTTGAAAATGTATTCAACAAAATCTTAGAAG
>LZPO01088063.1:2955-19009 GCA_001675575.1 Neotoma lepida | reverse complement strand
CACCCTTAAAAACACAGGCAATAGATAATCCCACACCAACAAATACCAAAGAAGAGAAACACACAAAACTACCACCAAAAAATAACAGGAATTAACAATCACTGGTCATTAATATCCATTAATATCAATAGTCTCAATTCACCTTTAAAGACATAGGCTAGTAGAATGGATACGAAAACAGAATACATCCTTCTGCTGCATACAAGAAACANACCTCAACTTCAAGGACAGACATTACCTCAGAGTAAAAGGCTGGGAAAAGATTTTCCAATCAAATGGACTTAAGAAGCAAACTGGTGTAGCTATCTTAATATCTAATAAAATAGACTTCAAACTAAAATCAATGAAAAGAGATCAGGAAGGACATTACATATTTATCACAGGGAAAATCTACCAAGATGAAGTCTCAATACTGGACATTTATGCCCTAAATACAAGGGCATCCACATTTGTAAAAGAAATATTACTAACGCTGAAATCTCACATCAAACCCCGCACACTAGTAGTGGAAGATTTCAACACCCAACTCTCACCACTGGATAGATCTGCCAGACTGAATCTTAACAGAGAAATAAGGGACCTAACTGAAGTTATGACTTAAATGGACTTAATAGATATCTACAGAACATTCCACCCTAACACAAAAGAATATACCTTCTTCTCAGAACACCATAGAGCCTTCTCTAAAATTAACCATATGCTGGGTCACAAAGCATATCTCAACAGATACAAAAAAATTGGAATAACCTCCTGTGTTTTATCAGACCACTATGACATAAAGTTAGATTTTTAACAACAACAAAAATTACAGAAAACCTGCCATCTCATGGAAACTGAATAATGCCCAAATGAATCAACAATGGGTCAAGGAAGAAATAAAGAAAGAAATTGAAGATTTCCTAGAATTCAATGGAAATGAAAGTACAACATACCCAAACTTATGGGACACTATAAAAACAGTGCTAAGAGGAAAATTCATAGCACTAAATGCCCACATAAGAAAGATGGAGAAATCTCACACGAGTGACTTAACAGCACATCTGAAAGCTCTAGAACAAAAAGAAGCAAACTCACCGAGAGGTATAGATGACAGGAAATAATCAAGTTGAGGGCTGAAATCAATGAAATAGAAACAAAGAGAACAAATTAACCAAAAGGCAGAGAGAGAGCATCCAAAATAATAGAATCAGAAATGAAAAGGGAAAAATAACAACAGACAACCAGGAAATCCAGAGAATCATCAGGTCATACTTCAATAACCTGTAATCCACAAAATTGGAAAATCTGAAAGAAATGGACAATTTTCTGAATAAGTACCACGAAGCAAAGTTAAATGAAGAACAGATAAACTCTTTAAATAGACCAATAACCTCTAATAAAAAAGAAACAGTCATTAAAAGTCTCCCAACCAAAAAAAGCCAAGGGCTAGATGAATTCCACGCAGAATTCTACCAGATTTTCAAAGAAGAGCTAATTCCAATACTCTTCAAATTGTTCCATACAATAGAAACAGAAGGAACATTACCAAACTCCTTTTATGAGGCTACAGTTACCCTGATACCCAAACCACACAAAGAAAGAGAATTACAGACCAATCTCCCTCATGAACATTGTTGCAAAAATACTCAATAAAATATTAGCAAACCGAATCCAAGAACACATCAAAAAAATTANCCATCATGACCAAGTAGGCTTCATCCCAGGAATGTAAGGGTGGTTCATCCTATGAAAATTTGTCAATGTAATACACCATATAAACAAACTGAAAGAAAAAAACCCACATAATCATCTCATTAGATGCTGAAAAAGCCTTTGACAAAATCCAACACCTCTTCATGGTAAAGGTCTTGGAGAGATCAGGAATACAAGAAACATACCTAAACATAATAAAGGCAATTTACAGCAAGCCAACAGCTACCATCAAATTAAATGGAGAAAAACTCAAAGTGATTCCACTAAAATCAGGAACAAGACAAGGCCATCTACTTTCCCCATGTTTATTCAATATAATAATTGAAGTTCTAGCTAGAGCAATAAGAAAACAACAGGAGATCAAAGGGATAGAAATTGNAAAAGAAGTAGTCAAACTTTCACTATTTGCAGATGGTATAATAATATACATAAGTGACCTCAAAAATGCTACCAGTGAACTTCTACAGCTGATAAACTCCTTCAGTAATGTGGCAGGATACAAGATTAACTCAAAAAAATCAATAGCCTTCCTATATACAAACGATAAATGGGCTGAGAAAGAAATTAGAGAAACATCACCCTTTAGAATAGCCACAAATAATATAAAATACCTTGGGGTAACTCTAACTAAGTAAGTGAAGGACCTGTAGGATAAGAACTTTAAGTCACTGAAGAATGAAATTGAAGAAGATATCAGAAAATGGAAAGTTCTCCCATGCTCATGGATAGGCAGGATTAACATGGTAAAAATGCCAATCTTACCAAACACAATCTACAGATTCAATGCAATTCACATCAAAATCCCAACACAATCTTCACACACTTGGAAAGAACAATATTCAACTTCATATGGAGCAACAAAAAACTCAGGAAAGGTTAAAGAAACCTATACAATAAAGAAAGCTCTGGAGACATCATAACCCTGACTTCAAACTCTAGTATAGAGCGATAGTAATAAAAACAGCTTGTTACTGGCATAAAAACTGACATACGGACCAAGGGAATTGAATTGTAGACCCTGACATTAATCTGCATATGTATGATCACCTGATTTTTACAAAGAAGCCAAAACTGTACAATGGAAAAAAAAAGTATCTTCAACAAATGGTGCTGNCATAACTGGATGTCAACATGTAGAAGATTGCAAATAGATCCATATCTGTCACCATGCACAAAACTCAAGTCCAAGTGGATCANAGACCTCAACATAAATCCAGCTACACTCAACTTGATAGAAGAGAAATTAGGAAGGACTCTTGAAATCATCAGCACAGGAGACCACTTCCTAAATACAACACCAGTAGCGACACTCAGAGCAACAATTAATAAATGGGACCTCTGGAAACTGAGAAGCTTTTGTAGGGCAAAGGACACAGTCAATAAGAAAAAAAAATGACAGCCTACAGAATAGGAAAAGATCTTCACCAATCCCACATCTGACGGAGGGCTGGTCTCCAAAATATATGAAGAACTCAAGAAACTAGACATCAAAATACCTAACAATCCAATTAGAAAATGGACTAGAGAGCTAAACAGAGAATTCTCAAAGCAAGAATCTCAGATGGCAGAGAGATATTTGAGGAATTGCTCAACATCCTTAGTCATCAGGAAAATGCAAATCAAAATGACTCTGAGATACCTTACAATATCTGACATCTTACAATTGTCAGAATGGTTANGATAAAAAACAATGAGGACAGCTTATGTTGGAGAGGATGTGGAACGGGGGAACACTCCTCCACTGTTGGTGGGAGTGAAATCTTGTACAGCCACTTTGGAAATCAGTATGGCGGTTTATCAGACAATTGGGAATCAATCTTCCTCAAGACCCAGCTATACCACTCTTGGGCATATACAAAAGGAACGCCCAATCATACCACAAGGACACATGCTCAACTATGTTCNTAGCAACATTATTTGTAATAGCCAGAACCTGGAAACAACCTAGATGCCCCTCATCTGAAGAATTGATTAAGAAAATGTGGTACATATATACAATGGAGTACTACTCAGCAGAGAAAAACAGTGACATCATGAAGTTGGCAGGCAAATGAATGGAACTAGAAAATATCCTTCTGAGTGCAGTACCCAGACTCAGAAGGACAAACATGGTATGTACTCACTCATAAGTGGATACTAGATGTAAAGCAAAGGATAATCAGGCTACAAACCACAACTCCAGAGAAGCCAGCTCACAAGGAAGATCCAAAGAGGGAAGCATGGAAATAGATGAGATCTCCATGAGTAAACTGGGGATTACGGGTGGGCAATGGAGGGTAGGGGATGGGGGGATGAGAACATAAGGGAATGGGTGGTTGAGCTAGAACAAGGATGGAGTGTGAACGTAGTGAAAGAGATACCATGATATAGGGAGACATCATAGGGACAGGAGAAACCAGATGCTAGGTAATTTCCCATCAATTCCCATGGATGACCACAGCTTGGACTACTAGAAGTAGTGGAAAGGGTGCCTGAACTGAAGTGGCTTGCCCCAGAGATCAGATCAGTGAATACCCTTACTGTCATCACAGAGCTTTTCTCCAGTGACTGCTGGAAGCAGCTGCAGAGATCCACAGCCAGACACCAGGCAGAGCTCCAGGAGTCCAGTCTGGGAGAGAGATGAGGGATTCTATGAGCAAATGAATCAAGATCATGATGGGGAAACCTGCAGAGATGACCAAACCAAACTAGTGGGAATTCATGAAAGTTGGATCAACAGCTTTGGAGCCTGCATGGGACTGGGCTGGGCCCTCTGCATGGGGAGATAGTTGTGTAACTAGATTTGCTTGGAGGACCCCCTGGTGGTGGGATCAGAATCCATCCCTGGTGCAGGATCGGCTTTTTGGAGCCCACTACCTATGATGGGACACCTTGTACAGCCTTGAGGCAGGAGGAGGGGCTTGGACTTGCCTCTACTAGATGTGCCTTACCTTCTTGTGAGGGGATGGTTTGGGAGGGGGAGGCTTGGGGGAAGAGGGAAGAAGGGGATCTTTGATTGTTGTGGAAAACTTAATAAAAAATGTTTTTCATAGTGTTGAAAATGTTTGATAAGATGAAGACAAACTCTGCATGCTTGCCTTTACTAGGACTTATGTTGTCTCATTTTTATTTTACTTAACAGAGATCCCCTCAGCTCCTAGGAACATGACAAAACTTCAATAGTTTGCCTGGTTGGGAGGAAAGAGACAGCAATAATGAGCTTGAAAACAAGGTCTCTTTTTTTTTTTTATTAAGCTGTAAGGTGATAATTGCAACCTCAGTGGGCAACACATTAACACAGGTATTCAAATAACCTTCAAGCTAAAAGAAAGGCCTGGCATTTCCATCTCTTGTACAACTTCTTTGTCAGAGACAGCACCATGGTGTTTTAAAAATCCCTCCTAAATTCTCCCCAGTGCCTCTGGAAGCTCCTGTCTGGTATGTGATAAAGGTGGCTTAGTTCAGGGGTGGTGGCAGGATTAATATTATTTTTTATAAAGTGTTTCTGCTGCTTAAAAATCAAACCACAAAAGTGCAACTACCTATTTTTATTGTAAAGATACAATAAAAATTTTAATCATCTATAAAGAAATTTTCAGAGAAACTTTTATGACTCATAATGATTGATATAAAATATCAATTTAAACATTGATTTTCTAGTCTCTAAATAATGTTTTTACTAATTATCACCTACAAAATACTCTAGGGCATTTTCACAGATCCAATTTCTNTATCAGTTTGGATTTGTCAACTATCTATTAGAAAAATGAAAGCACAAAACACCCTGTTACTTTATGCCCCCTCCCAATACCAAATTATTAAAATTCTTCATTCTTTCAAACAATGATAAAACTTCTNTATCATGAAGCTGTTACCACAGATTTCTCTTTGAAAGATAACATCTGCCCACATTTTCCCTTTTCATACTAAACTGATATTTAAAGAATGCTTCTGATAAGTTCCTGTTTTACATTTTACTTTGTAATTCTTAGTGTAAAACCAAAGGAAATTTAAAGCCATAGTTTAGTCTTTACAATATAAATAAAATAAANCATTCATTATATGAGTAAAATATTCATTAAAAAATTAAACAACCCTCAAGGTGATTGTATCTATCTGTAGAGACTGGAACTCATTAGTGATATTATAATCAATATGTAAAAATATTATATAAGAGAATAATGACCAGAAAACATTCATCTACTGTCTCTTGAATATCTTTCTACTTATAAAACAGTGAATTGTTCACCATATCATACGTGAAACAGTAACAGGCTGCTTTCTCCTAGAACTTAAAAGAAAAAAATGTCAAAACCATCTTTATTTTTCTGAGGACACTGTGACAGATATAAGTGATCAAAGAAATGAAGTACACATAATCTATATGAACTTCAAAAATGCTTTTTGATTCTGTCCTGCCAACCATAACACTAAACACCCTGGAAAAACATGGCCTTGACTACAGAATTATTGAGGAGGCCAAACATCTGTTTGTTGGTTTAGAGTGGCTCATGTCAGCTGAAAAGAAGGAATAAAGGATGACTTCCATGATTGTTTCTCAGCTCAGTGATGTTTATTACTGCCATCCATAAACTAGATCAATACCTTCTTTCAGGAAGAAATATCTTTGTTTCTACCTTGAGAATGTGGGGATGGTTATTGTCCAGTGTGTCATTCATCATTTCATCTTTATCTCCTAAACATCATTCACACCATAAACATTTCCTCCCCTTGGCCATTTGTGTTTTCTTGACCACCTTCTTTAGTTCATAGGCAAAGAACACTATAAGAATACCATTAGGAAGGCAGTTTATTTGAAGGACTACTGTGTCACACTGTACATGAACTACATAAAGGAGGGGTTAGTAAAGGTCTATTCTTAGGATTGTCTGAGTTCATATTTACAGTTCATCTCTGAAGCCTCATCCTTTAAATTACTCATTCAAATTCTTCTGAGGTTGGATACAAAATTTCACACTTCCTATTAGAACCTTATAAGAAGCCATATTTGGAAGAATAATAATGTCAACCATGTAATTTATCAAGTCCTTCCTGTTGTTAAATTAAAAGGTAATGGAAACAAAGTATGAGGTCAGCAATTTATGCTTTACTCAGTCTTTTCCCTGAGGTACTTGAGATCCTGTCTATAGCATGTTCTGCATCTGGGCTTTGATGAGTGAAACAAGAATTTAAAAGGACATTTACATAGACACACCATTTCAGCATCACAATTAGACATAAAACATCTGAATACAGCATTCAAAGAGACAGCTTTGAACAAATTCTGCTATACAACTGAGCCTCCATTAATTATATATGCTATGTATCATCCATATTTGTGGTAAACAATTTAAAGTTGTTTCAAAATTATTAGTAAAGTTCATATACAGAAACTCAGTTCTGGGTTGAATTTTAGAAGCTGACACACACACACACACACACACACACACACACATATGTCTCTAGAATCAAGAGCATTTTTAATCCCTATGAAAATATTTATTTATAGAGGTTCTTACATTTTTAAGTCTGAGAATACATTATTCATTAATTTTGACATAGAGAGAAATATATAATATATTGTCTAAATTCATGCAACATAGTGAGTTTACAGGAAGCATCACCTTTAGCTACATGTTAGATAGCTTAGCTTCCTCCTAAAGCAAGAAATGATGGGACTTTGTGCAGTAGTACTTTTACCACAACACCTTCAAGTTCACACAGCTAAAACCATGCACTACACTAATAGCTCCTTATTTTCTCTTTGTCTTTAATTTAAAAATCCCATATCCTTTTGTTCTCCAGAATGAAATATAATAAATCTAATTATATATCTAATTTATCTACTCGCAGTATAAATATAACCATGAGAATGAATAGCAGATAAAGCTATCCTACACTGATATGNGGAGTATGTTACTGTGCAAACTTCAGTCTACACTGTGCTAAGAGGGAAGACATGATTATCAGGTATTTCTCGTTGGTTTAGATAACTCCCTTTAGCCAGTATTATTTATCTGGGTAAGGAAGCAATTTTGAGACACTCTCTTAACTCCCAATAGCAGCTGAGGGATGAATAATCCAATCAGTAAAGCAAAGATGATTATGGTATTATTGTTATTTACTCCTTGATTTGGTGTTTATAAATATATCACCATAAAGATTCACTTGATTAATTAGACACTAACTTAGAAGTTGTACTACAAAAGATATATGACCAAATATAAATGTGTGAATTGTACTCATATTAAACATGAAAGCCAGGCGGTGGTGGCACACGCCTTTAATCCCAGCACTCGGGAGGCAGAGGCAGGCGGATATCTGTGAGTTTGAGGCCAGCCTGGGCTACAGAGTGAGTTCCAGGAAAGGCACAAAGCTACACAGAGAAACCCAGTCTCGAAAAACCAAAATAAATAAATAAATAAATAAATAAATAAATAAATAAATAAACAAACAAACAAACATGTAAATACTCTTCCATATTCCTGGGGTTCAATAAAACATTTATGGAATGTAAATGAAACATATATTTGAAATAAGATTATTTGAAATTCTATAATTTTGAAATAATTTGAACCAAAAGGTGACTAATCACTATTTGTCTAAGAATCCTTGAGCTAATGAGTAATATTTTCCCTTCACATAGCCCATATAGCAAGTTCTGAAATGAAAAGAAAAATAAATATATTAGTGCTCCAGCTGAAAATTTAAAGATTATTTTATAAAATGATTTTTTAACTATAGAATATTGAAATTTCATGTTGTTTTGCATCTTTTAGCAGTCTCTTTAAATAGATGCTTCAATGTTCTTTGCTTATTTTCCTTTTGATTTATACAACAAAATAGGTGACAATAGTCAATGAAGAAGATTTATATGTTTTAGAGGTTTTAATTTGTTAATTTATTATATGTGTGTGTGTGTGTGTGTGTGTGTGTGTGTGTGTGTGGTATCTAGGTCAAGGTAAGAAACTTGGGTCTTTAGACAAGGATAAGAAACAACCTAAGTACCTACTAAACAAAAAAAGTTCTATTTCAACATAGACAGTTCCATTCTAATAGCTGGTGAGTGCTTTGCTAAGTACTTAATTTTTCTTCATATTGGGGTAATTATGATGTATAGTTAAGATGCTGCCTCTATCATTAAATGATATCTTCATTTAAATTCCTTTTATATAAACATGCAATTAAAGAAAGTTCTATTGTATATAAGCTTTAGTATAACTTTTCTTAAGGTCTTTGTTATTACTTATCCATTGCTATATTCCCTTCACTCCCCTTGCCACCTTCCTCTTCCTCATTTAATTTTTCTATTCCAATTTCTCCCTTATGTTACAGTCTATTTCCCCAGCCTTGCAGTATCACCCTCTCCTCCATGGTTCCTTCCTATCTACCAAACTTCGGTGGATATTCTGACTGAAACAAACAGAGCTAAGGTTTGAAAACTAATATCTCCATACAACATAAAATATTCAATATTTGTCTTTCAGAGTATGAGTTACTTCACTGTTAAATCAAAGGACAAAAGGTAATGTTGCAGATGTGGTGAAGGATTCATTGCTGGTTGGATTGCAAAATGTTATCATTAGTAGGGAAATCATTGTGGAGGTTCCTTAAAAAGCTGAAAATCGATGTACCATGAAATCTAGCTACCCAAAGGACTGTAGTCCATGTTACAAAGATATGTGCTCATCCATGTTCACACACACACACACACACACACACACACCTTTACATATACTTTTAAGTTACTGAAACTGAAATTACACACTTTGCAACAATGTTTATATAGCATATCAAAAGATCTTGTTCCTAGAAAACAGAGTAGAAAGTTTTTAGAGTATACACTCGCTGGATTTCTTCCTTGATCTAACAGCCAGGCTTTCCTATTGTATCTCATCAGAGTAGACACATTAGAGTTATTGCTTTTCATTATAGACAAATGTCTATTATTCTGAAGTTGCTCAAGAGTCTGAGTACATTTCAGCCTTGAATTTATCAACAAAGGGAAAAAATGATTACTTCATGCTCAGAGAGTGAAAAATTCTTGCAGGAAGAATCATAAAGTATATGACAGTTTTCTAAAGTCTTATCTTTCACAAGTAATATTCAAGAAAACTCTGGTCCATTCAACATATAAAAATGTACAGCAACAGCAGTTCATTAACAAAAGTTAAGCAGCATAAAATGTCTGACATTATTCAGTTGGAGAAAGTGTTTATCTATATCAATTAAACTACAAATTACTGGTTATAATATTCTCTTATCACACTGAACAAAATACAGTGAGACACATGAGTTACATATTTACTGAAATTATAAATAAAGACTATCATATGTCTAAAATCATGAATATAACTAATGTGCTCATCTAATTATAATAATTCGGACGATGTCTGATCACGAAATGTTATATATCTAATACCTACTTCAAATGCATCTTCCACCTTACATTGTTCAGTAAAAGAAAGAAAAGAACGGTAAAATAATGTTTTGGGAAAGTTAAATATAACAATTAACATGTTATATTTTGAAGCCACTGATACACATAAAATGACCAACTGAGGATATCAAAGTGATATAGAACTAAATTTAACATAGGAATCTATACTTTTTTAAACACTGTGGTAGACATTAATTTTATAAGAAGTATTACACAAGACTTCTGTATACAAAACTGATTAGATAAAATCTCTACTATTATAAACCTCTGCATATAGTTTTGAGAGGACATTAATTTTGCATAAAAAATTCAAATGATAGCAGTGGCAGNCAAATCCTGTGCCTAATGTCCTGAATCTTGTTGCAACCACAATACACCTGACAATTGCTCTCATGAACCCTGTGATTGTATTCTATATTATTTAAAACATAGCTTTTGGGACTCTTCCAGCTATTAATCTCCAAAAATCCATCTTTTCATCTCATCATACTATTGCAACTCTATGCGAAGTGAATGATAAATTGATGTTTCACATGGTACTTCTTTATGTCTTCAATACTAAATAAAATTGTTNGTAACAGTAATAACAAGAGACAAGGAAGTAAGAACTATATACTGCTATATCTAGTGTCACAGATGGTAATATTTTCTTGTTAGTTTCAATTCAACAAACATTTATCAAGGCACATATTCTGGAAGAAAATTTAAAGCTTTAAAGACAAGAAGACAAAAATTACACATGAAACATTTGAGAAATTAAATATAGTAAATTTATTTTACTATATATATACAAAATAAATGCAGCAAAATTTTAATATTTATATATGATCCAAGTGATGTCATTACATGTGCTATTAAGGTGAATTTACCTGTCTCATGGCCATCTCTTGTTTTCTGTAACAATAGCTGCAATTACTGAGATTTCACAATTTCATCAATACTGCATATTAACTCAATTTTTATTTCAACACTTATCCACTTAGCATTATTAGACTACTGGTTTAAGTGAGACAACAGGGCTTCAGGAAGTTTGCTGCATCATTATTATTTCTTATACTAAACGGCATGGAGAACTCGATCCTAGGATTTTATGTCTTCAGAGTTCATTTCCTTAAGATTTTGAAATCTTCTACCATGATCAACTATTTACATATATAAAATATTTAAAATATCAGCACTTATATGAAAAATAATCTCTCATACCTCAAATTTTGAATCACACATTTCCCTATTAATTAATTCAAAACACTGTTTCCTGATTTTCTTCAAGACTAAAATAAACAACAAATTAAGTAAGTCAACACCACCTGTTCTAAATGGAAATACATGTAGTCAAAGGAATCTCTCCTGACTGCCTGTTCCCAAATAACCGGTCAAAGGCTTGATATTAATTATAAACCATTTGGTCAATGGCTCAGGGGTATTGCTAGCTACCTCTTACACCTTAAATTAACCCATTTCGGTTAATCTATATTTTGCCAAGTGGCCATAGCATTACCAGTCTGCTGGCATCTTGCTCCTTGGGCAGCTAGATGGCATCTGCCTGACTCCAACATTCTTCTCCCTGTCTCTCTGCTTGGATTTTCTGCCTGNCTCTTACCCTGCTTTGCCATGGGCCAAATTGGAGCAACATATATTCACAGCATACAGAAAGACCATCCCACAGTAAATACATTTTGTTGTCAGAGAGATAATCTGTTGTACTTAAATTGGACCTTAATGGTCTATGCTTAAGGAGGTTACACAATCCCCTTGATAACTAGTAATGAGGACTTTAAAAGATCAACATAACAGACGGGAAAATTGCAACAGGTTTGAGTTTGGATGTACTATCCTGATTCTCCTTGTGGATTTGGTCGGTCTCTGGGTTAGGGCCATTTTTAGGGAACAAATTACATGGTCTATCCCTAAAGAATAGGTGATTCAAATTTTACAGACCTGCTTTTCTAGTTCTCACAGAACTTTTAATATTATTAAATAATAGAGAATCCGTTGCATGAATCCTAAATGGTCTTATAATAAAAACCTTGAGCCAGATACCAGGGTGAAAACNGAAAGATCAGGGAAACAGAGCAAGCCACAGCTACCACCTCTTACTTCACCTACTTGTTAGCCTGACAGAGCCTCTGTAAGAGAGTGATTCCTGTCTCCTCCTGCCTTATATTCCTTTCTCTGCCTAGCCATATCATTTCCAGTCTCAACCTTNCTAGTGCTAGGATTAAAGGTGTGTTCCAGCACTACCTGACTTCTATAGCTAACTCTGTGGCTGTCTCTGTCCTCTGATCTTCAGGCAAGCTTTATTTCTTAGATTACAAATATATCACCATAAGAATTCATGAAAAATCCATCAATACATGGGTAAATTGTCAAATTCTTTCATCTGCAGAAAAAAATGAATGACATAGGAGATAATCCACACATAAAGAGGAAAATATTGCATAATATCCTCTGCATATGAATAAAAACATATGTATTAAGCTATCTTCATTTCTGTCTAAGCAAAAGAAAATATGAGTTTAAATGAACCATTCCTCCTCTAGCAAAACCCACAGGTTACTTTTTCACAATAAAAAACAACCAGCCATGGTTGGGTNTTTTGAAGAGCCCTTCTGTGAAAGCCCAAATTGCTTATCCTTGGAGTGGGGAACCTGAAGAAATTTAAGATTGAAGCAGCTTATTAGGCAAATCATTATATCCCTTTCCATTAAGCAGATACCGCATGTCTATGTNGAAAACAAACACTAGAGACTGAAAGTCAGCAAGTCACCTGTAAGACTTTCTTTTTCTCTGTATTTTACCTGAGTTAACTGAGTGAGTCCAATAAAACCTTTCAGGCAATCATTCCTGAATTATTATATGCTACTGACTGCACCCTGGAGACACATACACTGACAGAAATACAGGTGGCTGTGGAGCACTTCACTTAATTGGACCAATGTTATGAGCTCACATTAAGCTTTAGGATGACAGTGCTTATTTTGGCAATTCAGAAAGCCTAAGATTTTCAGTATCAGGTAAGTAAATAACTGTCTGTACCACATTGCTCATGTTATTTAGGATGGCTTCAGGCAAAATGTGCATTAGAAGTCTATCTCAGCCCATCTCACCTTGCCAACGATCAAACTCTTCATAGACGACATGATTGGATCTGTTAACAAACGTGTGGGACTGAAAATCAGTATGTTGCTGGTCCAGATATATTTGTTAACCTTAATTGCAGTTATAAAATAGAAGTCTGTTCAGTTTAAAAAGGCTCGGATTTCAGAAGACCGTGGGCTAACATTCAGCTGGCATATGTGGCTTTCAACATTATTTTCCTCTGTGTTGCTATTGTTTCCTTCCAGCAAACAAGAGCATAGCAGGCATGTGCATTAGCAAAGAGGGAAAATGACAGAATGCTCCTAAAGAGACAGAGAGAAGAAGTTGAAGAAGGAGAAGATTGTAACCAGGTATTCTGAGTGATTAGTGCCTGGGGAGGTGATTACTAATGCAACTTCAGTTNTTGTTTATCTAGTTTTCATTTAAGGACTATCACAGCAAACTCTTAAGATTTGTGCTTTTTCCTGAAGTAATCTATTAACACTACTTTAGCTAGAGAGGCAATAATATATAAGGTAAATATGTAGCTCTCATTCTATACTTGTTTTTTTATTACAAATGATCAGAAATATATGTAAAAATAGTTTTTATGAAAAACAAAATAATATACTTANGTCTTCTGGAAATTATATGAAGATATAAAAGATTTGTAGGCTTTAAATTGTGATTTAAAATTCACCAAACTNAAAATAAAATCTAAAAATGCGATCAATCGTGACTGCATTTGACTACCAAATATTAAAGCACCCAAAGTAATTCGTTTATTTCTGACTGAGGAAGTGGGCACATGAAAGACCCTCACTTTTCAAATCTTTCTATAAGCTGAGGGGTGAAGTAAAGCTTAATCAAGAAGAACAAACACAGTTTTTAGTTTTTCTTTGGTAATATATCTTGACACCTGTAATAACTTCCCCACATGCCCCAAGGCTGTTATTTGCCTTCCAAGGAATTGTCTTTAGAATATCACACAGCTGCAGAACACCCAGCAGGTTCTCTTAAAATGATGTATTCTTGTTAGCTCCTCTGGTTTCTGATTTCGCCAATGGAACAGAAATAGGCCTGTTTAATATTTGAATCCATTGGTGAGATTATTATTTGATTTACGGTAGTTGCCTGTGAGTAAACAACAAACAGAAGATGATATATTTTCAGTTTTATGACCAATAAAATGTGATATCTAAAGATAAGAGCTGAAATAAAGAGGACTCNCTCTCACTACTGCTATGGAACACAATGCTATCATTCTGTTGAAAGTATCAAAAACTACAAGGTTTTTCCAGTAATTAAAGCCTGACTTGGGTTTTATAAAAGAAGGATAAGAGTTNGATGATTACACTTGTGCTAGATAAATTTCAGAGAGTTCATAGAGTNGAGCTTTGCTCTTAATAAAATGTAATCTAGAAGTGGATATTTTCATGACTGATGTATTTTTGATGGGCATGTAGAAGGAATCCTTAATCTATATTTCCATTATTAAGCAAATCAAGGGAAATAGTAACTGACTATTTTATCATGTATTTATTGACCTTGTGTTTTTATCTTTTTAATCAATTTCTAATAATGAATTTTCTTTGTCTTGTCTCAGTATCAACAGTCTGATGATCTGCAAAATGTAGAGTTGTTTTTACCAACATGAGTGCTAAGTTGAGAAACACCTCAGTAGCTATACCACAGAATATGTTGCTTAACAACTATTAAATGCCAACACTCCCAAGTGGGGGAGCACTTCTACCATCCATGATGAAACTGTGACAGGTNTAGTAATGTACAGATTCTCTTCCAATAACCAAAGATGAGTGAGTTCATGAATATGATAACTCTGTCTTGTCAAGAAGAAATAGTTTTGCTTCACATATCACCACTTTCTGGCTCCTTGTTCTTTGTATTATATTTTATATATCTATTATATAATATATATATTATATTATATATCTGTGTTTTATATTGTTACCTGAGCTTTGGAGTGGAGCACTTGTTACTAGGAAAAGTTTCGGTGGAAGTGGGAGGGAGTGAGACAGAGGACAGAGGTGAAAATGAATTAAATTCATTTTACATGAATGTGAATATTCAAAGTTTTCAGAAAAGACAGTGATGAAAGCAGATAAATAAAAACAAATACAGAGATTAATATTCAATTCATGGACTTATGTATTAGCTCNAGAAAAAAAATTGGGAAAAGAGAAAATAATTACTACCCCACTAAGTAGGAAACACACCATATTGTATTGAAATAGTGATAGAAATCATCCTTNTAGCCTAATAGCTCAATTCTTGTGGCTAAAGCTCAATTTCTGTAAAACATTTCTTTAAAAATAATCCTAAAATTTTTAAAACAATTCTTATTTCACAAAATCCAATCTGTTTACATGACAGCCCCCTAATAATTCCAAGAATACACACTGTGCTATTATGTTCATTGAATTAGAGCAATCAAGTTAAATAATATAACCANTTTNTTCAGTATATTTAAATAATTTCTGAATAGAAATTATCTCATAANTTCTAAAGTGTATTACACCCCTATAATTTTACGTGTGGGTACTTTATATAGGTTTTGAGCATATTATATGCTGCAAGATGGTATTCTTGGGTTTAAAACCTGTGACCACTGTCTCATAGGACCAGGAAGATTAAGTACTATCATGGTTCTAAATGGACATAGTAATAAAGTCCCCTAAGTTATTTTCTTTGTAACCATTAATTAGTGAATTTCTCAATGCTCATCAGAGAAGCTCTTTTTTTGCCACAGATTATTATTAATACAGATACTCCCAACTGTCTGATGTACAAAGTCTAAGAGACCATGGTGTTCTAAGTGAAGCATCCCAGACATACTCTTTACCC
>LZPO01088061.1:24209-35807 GCA_001675575.1 Neotoma lepida | reverse complement strand
ACACACACACACACACACACACACACACACACACACACACACACGTACAAGAAATGAAGGTGTGACTAAGGTTTTCAGGGGTTTTAGTTTCTGGTTTTGTGTTGTGTTTTGTTTTTGTGCAATATTGGAGACTGAACACGAGGCTTGTCAATCCATGATAGACGTGGGTTCTACCCCTGAGTTACATCCCCATTCCAAGGTGTGGCATTTTAAAATAGTTTCTGCCACAGTATGTAAGAAATAATCATCTCCTCATTATAACAGTAGATGTATTGCCACCTTCATCAAGTTGTCTTTTCTTCTCTACTCCTATAGACAATTCTAACAAACCACTATTTTAAAATAACGATGAGACAAAGGTACAAATTAATGCTGCTGTGTCAGGGCAAGGGTACTCTTGGATTTAGCGATCACCACTATGTCATCAGATGCTTCCAAAATAACAGAACCCTGNGCCAATGGTTTTCATAGGTCATGATTTCCTTATGGTTGTCGCAGGTATAAAATAATCAAACTAACACATTGCTGTTGAGGGTGAAACGGTGTTACTAATCTTGCCAGTTAGGGACAAATGAAAAGAAAATGCAATTACAAGTAATAAAAGTTAGAAATTCAATCATAGTACACTATACTTTCTGTAGTATGAATAATATATTATCAAGTGTTATATATTAATATGAGCTTAAAATGTTAGATAAATGTATTTGTAGATANAAATATAACAGAAAATTCTCTTTGTGTACTNCTTATTATCCCGTAAATTACTAGTTATCCCTTAGTTCTGTTTCCCTGTGCCACTTCTTCCNGGGNCTCCTGGTTCCCTTGGATCTACTGAATCTACCCTGNGGAGAATTTCTTCCAATACTTTCTACATAGGGCAAGAAAGTACCTCAATTTGTCATTTTAGAGAAGTCCCAAAAGAAAGGTGTGAGACTACCTACATACCCTGAGACTTCCCTGCACTNTCCTTGCTCTCCCCTTCTCACAGGAGTCATTGAGTTTCCCTTTGGGGTTTCAGTGCTGTGCAGGATTCTCAGTGAGCTGCCACACGTCCCTGGTGAGAACTTCTAGGTCCTCAGCTTCCCCTTCCCTGATACTGTCCAGTTCTTGACACTGTTCAAAATCTGTCCAGTCACTATGACCCTGAGCTTCATGGAGATGCTGTGCGCTTCCTGGAGATATTATCTACTGGTTTGGTTTTACTCTACTAGTTTCTCTAATTATATGGCAGGTTCAAAACCTATGGCACTACCATCTGCCTAATTCTATCATATTTGACCTTTAAGCACTGTTCAATACTATTGCAATAACCAAAAAAACTTCATGAGGAAAGAGAAATATCAAATATATCAAACAGGTAGGTCCCAGTTTTTCCTGATAAGGATTTTTAATTAATTTCTTATTAAAACTTATAAATGAATATCCAATGCACATTGTTAATGTTTACATTATGATGCATGCATTGACTTTTAAAACTACATGACCTCCACTAGCAATAAGCACACAAAGCAATCAGATCTTGGTTTCTAATTTTCATTCTCCAATTGGCAGNGTGAGGGGATGAGAGCTGTCTAGAGAAATGGCTNATCAAAGGCAGAGAAAGTATAATTATAAACCAAGATTGTTGTATAGAATCAGAAATCACAGGAATTTTCAAAACAAGGGAATGAGGATATGTTAAAAATGAAAAACAGAACCTAAAAAGCTTGCACCTATAGGAACAATTAGAACAGGAAGCAAAAGGGACATTGTTTGTACCCATGCACCATAGCTAGGAATCCCAGACAGCATACAGGATGGTCATTTGAATGAACTCNGATAGTATAAGATCTTTTTATACTTTTTAGTATAAGGTTAACTCATTGTAATATCTAGTATGATAATTTCTGCAAATCAATTACAGGCTGACATACATGATACCAGATAACTACAGAGTAAAACGTATACAATTCTCTTAACATGGTAGGAGCTTTATCACTTTCAACGACTCTTAATTTCTTTTACATAATACTAAATCTGAAGGTTCCATGAGAAGCTAATGGTAGAGCTGTGACACAGGCAAATCCTACCTTATAGTAACAAGTAACAATCACGGGCAAGGATTTGGGGGGTACATAACCAAGTGTCAAAGGTGTTGCAGTAATATTTACTTCTGNTTTATTGACACTGGATCTGTTCCGTAGCATAAAGCTGTTGTTGGGGGTTTGGGGGTTTTTTGCATTTGTTTGTTTGCTTGTTTTACTCTTTTTCTCTTTTGGCTCTTTGCTCTTTGGGGGGCCTGCCACCCAGTTGCCAAATTAATCACACATGGAGGCTTATTCTTACTTATAATTGCCTGGCCTTAGCTTGGCTTGTTTCTAGCCAGCTTTTCTTAACTTGAATTATTCCATCTACCTTTTGCCTCTGGGCTTTTACCTTTCTCTTACTTCTGTGTATCTTACTTCCATTCTTACTCTGTGGCTGGCTGGGTGGCTGGATGGCTGGCCCCTAGGATCCTCCTCTCCTTGTTCTCTTGCTCCTCTTTTCCCAGATTTCTCCTTCCATTCATTCTCTCTGCCTGCCAGCTCTCTCTGCCTATCCTTTCTCCTGCCTTGCTATTGACTGTCCAGCTCTTTATTAGACCATTGGGTGTTTAAACAGGCACCGTAACACAGCTTCACAGAGTTAAACACATGCAACATAAAAGAATGCAACACATCTTTGCATTATTAAAACAGATGTTCCACAACATAAACAAATGTAACACATCTTAAAATAATATTCTACAACATAAAGCTTAACTAAACTTAAGTGCCAATATTATTGGAGCAATTCAGTGGCTTTGCTGGGTCTGTTCCCATAAAAACTTTGAATTCANTGTTTATCAAATGACACGTGTTTTTAGCAAGATAACAGAATCCAAGTTCCCTTAACATTCCCCTCTCACTNTTTAAACTCTTAGGGCATCAATGNCAAAAGATTATTAAGTGTCGGTTAAGTCTGAAAATTATTCAGTTTCCAAAGATCACAGGATATTTTTACAATGCTAAGTGCCCGCCAGCCTTGAAAGTACGAGTTCCAATTACAATTTTGTAAGTGAAAAGCAGCAAGCATCGTGAATAAGAATGCCTCCTTTAAAAGNTGAATCCTGAAAATGCCCATCTCAATGAAGCAGTACTTAGATAGAGGAGACATCTGGGGAAGGCAATGAGCTCATTTGGTTGTCGCTCTCATGAGTGAGACCAGTGTCCTGACCACAGGCAGTGCCACACTGCCAGAATCCTGGGCGAGGACTTCCCAGCTCTAGAATGACGAAAATTTCTTTCTGAAGCCGCACTGTCTACTGGATTCTCTTACACGCAAATGAAGGCACCTTGGTCAAAAGGCAAGAATTGCTTTGGTTTAGAGTGTAGGATTTCCTAAAAATGAAAGGACTTTCCCTTTNAGGATCAATGCCTTGCTGCTAAATTCTAAAATATTTCCACTGGAAGCAAACTGTGGGACCACACGTGAACAACGCTCATTCTTGNTGTGAAATGCTTTGTGAATCTGCCCACTTAGAAAACTTCTCACAAGCACAGAAAAGTTCACAATCATCTCCAAGAGGGAGAAACAAAGCATTTTTAATGATCAATTTGTCTAACTCCAAACAATCTTATTTTTAAAAGGAGAAAAAAAGTGTTTGTTTGCTCTTTTCCTAAAAATAAGTTAAATTATTCCATTCATTTGCCTGCTGGGTACTCTGAACTCAAGAGTCTGCGTATANCTTTCTCTCTTCCAAAACATTCAACCACCCTGGGAGAGAATGCATAAAAACTCACTGCAAATATCACCTGCCTTCTTCCTCACAGTGTGCAGCTGTGCTGAAGGCTAGTCCTTAGGTTTACCTGGTGATATATTGGAGAGGGCGGGACTTACCGAGCTGGGGCTGGAGTGCCTCCGAACTTTAGGTGACTCTTTGCCAGCAGAGGAGGACTTAAAGTTAATGCAAGCATTGTTCTCAGAATGCACCCTTTTTACTTGATTGGCTGGTTTCTCAAATGGGTCAAAAGTGCTTTGTGTCCTCTGAACTCTGACTTTTTTATCCTCAGGGATTGTGTCCAGGTGCTTGATCACTGAATCCATCCCCTGGCAGTTCCGTGTAGACATCTTTGTGACACATATCTGGAAAATAAAAGGAATGACTTGAGGACTGACTCTTCACTGAAACATCATGATCANTAAACACACTAATTTTTCCAGTGTTCATTTCAATTTCAGGAAATAGCCAAAAAGCCCACTTTTATGAGCTATACTCACAATATGGAAAATTCCTTATAACTGTTCTGTATAAACTCATGGCTTACACTTTAAAAAAAAAAATAAAAGAAAATTTATCTATCTAAAACAAACAAACAAAAAATCTTATGGCCCAGGCCACGTATCCTAGAAGGTTTGGGCCTCTGTCTCAGGTTTTATCATNTGATGACTGCAAATGGATATTTTTAAATCATCAAAAGACTGGATAATCCNACTCTATAAACAAACAAACATACAACAACAACAAAATACCAACCACACAGCCACAGTTGGCCCGCACTGGAGGGGCACCTACTGATGGAGGTAGGAGCTGACAGAAGCTGTGGGCAGAAAGGTGATATTCTGTTTCAAAGGTTTGCGTCTGAAGACACAGGTTGAAAAATCTGCCCCATCCTGACTTCATGTCCAAACTGGAGGGAAAACAGTCCTTAGGTGATAAATAATGGGGATGATTGTGGGTTTTCCTTTTTATTTCAAAACTAAGAAATTATACATGAGATGACACTTATTTACAGTGCTGGACCTCGGTTTCCTTCCCAACATCCAGTCACTCTCTCCCTGCTCAACCTGCTCCATTCTCACCATTCTCACAGTTTACTTTAGTCTTTTGGTGTTTTGTTCCCATTTTACCACATTGTGTTCCAACTCTTTCATTCTCCCTACCCTCAAGAAATTCTGGAGTCTACTGTGCAACCTCTAGCTTCCCTGTAATGATCTTGGGTGTCCCCCCAAAGGCCATGTGTGAAAGGCTTGGTGGTCCCCACCCTGAACATTACTGTGAGGTGGGGGAAGAGTTAGTAGATGGGGCCAGCAGAAGGAAGTTAGTCCACTGGTTGTGTGCATTTCCTTAACTTCTGGACTCTAGAACATTCTCTCCTCCCCTCCTTTCTTCCTTCTTTCTCTCCCTCTCCCTCCCCCTCTGCATCTCTCTCTCTAGCTTGCTCTTGCTCTCCGTATGATCTGCAGCAACCATAACATGAGCATCTTCGCTCTGCCATGCACCTTAACTGTGCTGCTGCCTCAGCACGGTCCCCGAANCACCGTCAACCNATGGCACTGCTGAAATGAGTAAATCTCTCCTGGTTTCAGGTCATCTCAGGTATTTTGTTACAGCAACAGAAAAAAATCTACACACAAGTTCACTCTTCTCTCTAAAGAAACAATTATTCTGAATGAAACTGCTTTTACAGTTTTTCTTCAAGTAAACAATTTCTGCATCCCTATATGCTATCAAATGAGAAAAACTGGAAAACATTTAATAAAAGCTCATCTTGCTAGAGTTTACAGATCAACTTTTGGAGCAACATAGGGGTTGAGTCCATTTGGAGAGTAAATGTATCTGTGTATATGGATACACACACTGATGTAAACATAGACAGATATAGCTGTAGGCATCAATGTTTCAGAGTGTGTATAAGCACAGTGGGNAAAAAAATCAAGCAGAATATCAGATATCTACAGACACAAGTAAAAGTAAGATTAGTAAATTTATAAACTTTTATTTGAATTATGTAATAAATATGCAAATTTATAGGATAAGAAATAACAAGTAAAATGTGTGTATAAAATAAACCAAGTACTTAAAGCTTCAGGAAAAAAATTAATTCAATATTCACCATCCACCTTATCTCAAGAGTTTGCCACTATTGTTAAGTAGAGGTTGAATTATAATTAAACCAAATGAGACAGGTCCTTTTTAGCATACCTCAGATGTGCTGAGGATGGTTGAGAGTTTGGGGTTGCTTGTTGTTTGTTTTTCTTATGTACATGTATATGTGTCTGTCTGACTCTGTGTGTGTGTGTGTGTGTGTGTGTGTGTGTGTGTGTGTGTGTGTGTCCCACATTTGTGCAGTACTGAGAGGCCAGAAAAGGGTGCTGAGTTATAAATGGTTGTAAACCATCAACACAGATGCTGGGAACCAAACTTGGGGCCTCTGGAAGAGCAGCAAGTAATCTTAACTGCTGAGCCATTTCTCCAGCCCTGGAGATATATATTGTTTAAAGATTCAATATAGAATCTTCTACACATGACCAAAACTTAATAATACACCATAAGTATCCTAATGTACTCAATATTTTTAAGGATTTGTGTTCTTTTCAAAGATAGGAAGGTAATAAGTAAGAAAATATCACCATCATGAGTCAGTCAANAGACACATGAGCCTCAAGTGTCACTGAACCCTAAACACAAGAGGTTCTAAGACAAATTCATGAACATATAATACTAATATATGTATACATATACATAAATATATTACATATACATATAAAATACATATATATACACATATACTATTAAATGAATGCAGAAAAGAAGAAAGATATAAAGATATAAACTTGGAGTCAATATTTAGATACTTTAGATACTTAGAAGAGTCGATGAAATCCAAAATAAGCATAAAATTGAATAACAATTCAATATCAAAATGGAAATAAAACAGAAAATAATGAAAATACATAAAAATTAAAACACAAAGTTGGAAGTTGACAAACATCTAAGTAGACTAGCAAAGGAATGAAAAAAGCATGTTTCTTTNGATTTAAACTCCATTCGATTTAAACTCCAGTTCACAGGTGAATTTAAAATAAATCAGAGTGCCACAATAGTTTTGCAGTCCCATGTTTTTCAGTCACCCTACTGGCAGACCACATGTGAAAGGCATTGCTTCTCTTTCTAAGGCTTTCATTTTAGTTTATATGTATGCGTATTTTGCCTGCATATATGTACATGCACCACATGCATGCTTGGTGCCCATAGAGCCCAGAAGATGGTGTTGGAGCTCCTGGAACTGGAGTTGCAAACNCTTGTAAGCTGCCAAGTAGATGCTGGGAACAGAACCCAGATCCCCTGCAAGGGCAACAAGTGCTCTTAACTGCTGAGCCTTCCCTCCAGCATCTAAGATTCAACAATTCTTTACCTAAGTCCATGAAAGTAAGGGCCATACTATGTTANTGTATCCTTTCCCCACAATGCTGTGATCAGTCTTCTTNTAATAAATCATACACAAAAAGATTCATCCAAATAATTCATCATCATATGTTCTACACAAAAGAGCTGAGGCTTTGAGACATTCATCCAAAAGCTATTATTTAAAAAGCACAATGCTGCTACAAAAATAATAGATACATATGTTCATGAATAGATACCACCAAAATTCAACTCAAGTTTGTAATAGGTGGATTCTAAAACAACACCTAGTATCACTTGTCTTTGAATAATTCCTTCCCTTTCCCATGCAACTATGATGTGATATAATTATATTGTTCCATATGCAAACATNAGATTACCTGATGGGATAGACAAAACTAGGAGAGGCCTCCAAAANCAAGAAAAACAAGTCAGAAAGCTGTGGGCTGACTAGTCTGAAAGACAGCAATGGCCATGCTGAGAATATGCTGTGTGACCATAAGGTATAACACCATCTCTGCCTGACAACCGTCAGGAAAATGGGGACCACATATCTACACACAGTAAAACTAGTTCTGTCAATAACTAAGAGGACCTTGAGCTCCAGGTGAGAACCACCACCAAGACAACAACCTGAGTTAAGCAAAGCTATCCTAGGCCACACCCAGACTTTCAACCTATTGATACTAAGAGATAATAAGCCTGTGCCTCTGTGGTACTATGTTACCCAAGAGCAGAAACCTAATATGCACATTTTACTGAAACAGCTTGAAGCACTCTGATACCTGAGCAGAACTTAAAAAAACAANGTTGCATATACCACTAACAAATTTAATACACTGTATCAACTCCAGGCCAAAATAAGCAATGGTTGCCATGATTGCTGTCACTACTTATGGCTATGTATTGAGTAGCATCAACCATAACTTCATGAGTACTCTAAAGCTCATGAANAAGTGTCTCCACATAATTAATGTTATATACCATTTAGGCTCATCNCCAGTATAGGCCAGGCCACCATGAATCATACCAGTATCCACACCTCCTCTGTGCATGCATCTTCATCATAGGAAGAAATGTATACNGAGTTTTCCACATAACACAAAGTAACTCTTCTAGACAGGTTTCATGTTTCCAGTATTTAGGACACNGACCTTAAACATGATCTGCCCATGTCTGTTGCCTGTGAGCACAACAGAAAGCCAAGCTTGGGTCCTCCTGAAATACCTGTAGTCAGCTCTGCTGCCCTCACACTTATGTGACAGTTCTCCTGGAGACCCTGAATTAAAGAACTCTGGCTCAGAAAAGGATCCAGCGAGGTGAAATAATAGCAATGTCCACTCCTTCCTTGCTGGAAGCTGTAATTTCTAGCAGCTCTTAGGATAAAACCATTAAGTGATGCAGACCCAGCAGAAAGAGAGGCCTGGAAGACAGATTACATGCAGGTGCTAGTCCCCTGCACACACATCTTCTGTGAATCCCTCCATAACCTGTTAGCGAGTAAGAATCGTGGTTAGGCCGGGCGGCGGTGGCGCACGCCTTTAATCCCAGCACTCGGGAGGCAGAGGCAGGCGGATCTCGTGAGTTTGAGGCCAGCCTGGGCTACCAAGTGAGTTCCAGGAAAGGCGCAAAGCTACACAGAGAAACCCTGTCTCGAAAAACAAAACAAAACAAACAAACAAAAAAANAAGAATCGTGGTTAAAGATATAATCTCATAAATAAGAAGGCTCAAAGACAAAACCCCGTACCTCACAAAGGAGATTTCTCTAGCCAATAAATAGTAACCCTCTTATCTATTTCCAACTTTTATACTCATCCTGACGGCATGCCTGGATTCTGGCTGATGTTATACCTCCCACTGAAAAAAAATAGATTCCAGCTCACAGGACATAAGTGTCGGGGGTGGGTTGGAGAAAAGAATCAAAGAAGAAGGAAAGAAATGGAGACTAGGAAACATACAGCTATTGANTGGAAAGCTGGGAACCTTTTTAAAATACCAGGAAAGATGTTAGCAAGACAAGAGAATCGGTCTCCCAGAGTTCCACTGATGGAACTGGCTGCTTATTTGACTATCAAAAGGAAACATAATATTGTGTTTAAATCAAACGAGTTATTGAAAAAGTATGAGTTCAATATGATTTCAAATGATAAAAGCTACTCAAGTAGGAATAGCAATTTCAATAGGAAGGAATGAATGCAATACAATATGACTAGTCTTAACACAGGGAATGATGAGCAGCCAAGTGGTGCTAGACCAGGTAGGAGGTTTACTGAAGACTTGGGTGGCTGCTCAGGACTTGCGGGCTGGGGGGGGCGGGTATCACTGTAGAAACAAGAGTAATATGGTCTGCTCCAGGGATGACAGGCCAGGGCAACACAATAGTGCAGTATGCTGAAGGGCAGGTAATGTTCCCCAAGTGACATGTTCCAAAATGCACATCTGGTGGACAGACAACAGACTGCAAAAAGAAATGCCCGCTTACAGAAGGCAGGTTTTAAAATAAGTTCACTTTAACAGCATATGTGAAATAACTCCTAAAAAGGAAACTCAGTTTGATTTTCATTCTATGAGTCAAATCTGAGTCACTAATTTAGACAAGACAACCAAGACCCCCAAATGATCAACAACTAAGATTCTATAACCTATGCTACTGTGCAACTGTAAAGATAACATAATCCCAAGAACACACAAGAAAGAATTATTACTAAACTTCCTGGGGAGGCGAGCTAAGTGAGTAGATCTATAATGCTTAGGAAGGCTTTAGAAAGTAAGATTAATCCAACCCGTAGTGTTGGTGTTTTAGAACAGGACACACATAAATGCAGCAATCATATTTGCAACAAACATATTCATTCTTATGTTCTTTATTTAGAGTATATGAAATATGTCAGAATCATGGAAATTAGTATGTGAAAGTGGGGCAATTTGATTAAGTCGGTAATCAGATATTAAATATCAAGAAAGAAAATTTTCAAAGATTTAAATATTTATATATGTGTGTGTGAGAGTATGAAAGAGAGAGTGAGAGAGCATGAAAGATAGAGCAAATGTATGTGTGTGTGTGAGAGAGAGAGAGNNANAGAGAGAGAGAGAGGACACATATGTAGTATGTGGGTACCACAGAGGCCTGACACCTCAGAGCTGGTTACAGGCTGTTGCAAGCCACCCAACATGGGTGCTGGAAACCAAAGGCTGGTCCTATATAAGACTAATAAGCACTCTTAATCACTGAGCCATTTCTCCAGCCCCAAATTAATTTTTAATGGTTGTNTTAGCTACATATATTTTTAAGAATGTGAGTACTTGGCCATGTACAAAGACTACAGGCTAAAGCTGCTCCAAGCACAGGAGACTTAGGCCATTCCACAGATNATCAGTTTTTACCATTTGTTGCATAGACTTGGTCAGGGCCTTCCTCCCAAGGCAAGCCACAACTGTGCTAAAAACTTACCTCCAGAGGCCCTTGATGATTCCTTCNCAGACACTTAGCAAGCTTTATTAAGAATCCCTTCAGTAACTGNATTTAGTCTGCTATATTTCGTGTAGTCATATTGCAATGCTTCCTTTTAATTAACAATTATAACAATCTATCTCCTCCACAGGCCAATGCCTTTGCCTTATATTCATTTGACAGCCCTCAAAACCACATTGTCTTCAAAGGTCCTATTGAAGAATCCAGCAGATGTTTGCTGACAAAGTCATGAGGAACAGGAGGCTTCTATGGTTTAAAAGTGGTCTTCTGAAACCACGGGGCCAGAAGAAACAGTTTGGGTACATGTGCCTAAGGCCATCACAGTAAACAAGCACACAGTCACCTGTGTGAGAACAAGACATGCAAACACTAACAGAAATTAACGGTATATTTTCCCTAGCTGCCGTTTTTCACACTTCATTTAAAAACAGAAGTGACAAGAATTACATAAGCAGGGATGCCTCGTGGTACTTGAAAACACTTAAAAAGAAGAAATCATCACAAATACCAGAATAAACTTTTTTCTTTCAGTGAATTCAACAGAACTTAAAATTTTGATCTATGTGAGAGATGAAACCATACATAGAGATACTTATCTGAATAAGTATGGCCCACTTATCTTTTTTATTTGTTCTTTAAGAATTTCATAGAATATATTTTATCATATTCTGTCTCATCTTCCAGCTCCTTCCATCTCCTCCCTGCTTCCCTTCCAATCAACTTCATGTTCTTTCTTTCTAATAAGATAAAAAACAAACCAAAAAAAATAACAAAAAGTCACTAAAAAGCTGGATGCAATTTGTGTTGATCAAGGACACTGATATGCCCAGTGTCACTCAACTGAAGAAAACTGATTTTCCCTCTCGCAGTAGCTGTCATTTGTGAACAGGTGTGGCCTTTGTGCCCATTTCCCTTCATTCATGTTGGGATTTCATCTG
>LZPO01088060.1:11186-22203 GCA_001675575.1 Neotoma lepida | reverse complement strand
TGTTGGTTTTCAGCTCACACAATTTCAAAGGCAAAATTGGTACAATCAAATTCAAGAAAATATTTGATTCAATGTTTGCATACCTCATCAGCCTTACCTTATCAGGTAAATCAGACAAACTTCTGTCTAATAACTACCCTCTGTGTAGGCTAAGGATAATAATTCATCCTTCTCTGGTTCCTCTGATGTACACATCTGTATAAAAAGGCAAGAATAACATTAAAGTGTTATAAAGTTATTATTAATTCTATCACAAAACATTTGCATATAAACAGCCCTATTCATGTCTTTTGCTACGAGTTTTGGGTTTTAGTTAGCATTTTCCAGCTTAGAGTAGAATGCATAGGAGACAGATAAGAAAATGAATGNTTATTGGGTTGGGGATATAGTTCAATTGGTAGTGTGCTTGCCTAGCATACACCAAGCCCTACCTAGTTTCAATCCCCAGTACTGCATAGACCTGGTATGCTAGCACACACTTATAATTTCATCACAGGTGGTAGAAGCAGGAGGATTAGAAGTTCAAGGTCATACTTGGCTGCATAATGAGTTTGAGGCTAGCCCGGNCTCTCAAACAAACAAACAAAATCAGCAGTTATTATTTGTTTATTTATTATAAAATAGAGGGTTTTATGGAAGAGTTAGAAGTGCTTACTTTTGCTTATTAAATACAGAATAGTAAGTATAGAGTTCATCCACTTCACTTCAGACAAACCAGTCCTTAAATATTTACATAACAGAAATTCAGTTCAGCAATTAAAAAAAAATAGACTGCAAGAAAATCTCAGTGACCTTTGGAAATCAGAGCAATAATATAAAGATAACAAATGAATTAATTTTGCCNTTTATGCNAGTAAAGTAATACCNTTTTCAACCAAATATATGAAGCTGATGCTATGTAGTGNTTTAAAAGGAGAAACAGATCTTATTAAAANACGTTGATATCTTTGGTTTGGGGGTGAAATTTACACTTCCAATTTTGTTTGATAACTACATGGCAGGTTTTGACAGATGGTAGAGTCATGTATGTCTGCTCTAAGAAGGCTCAGTGTGGAGTGGGCTTGCCCGTTGATTGCCTCTTGTTGCATTTGTATGGAAAAAGAAGCTCTCTGGTTTTTGCCATGAAATCATGACCATCCTACACCAGCTCCCCAGAGANGAAACGGAGTCCTGGCCCCTGAGACCCCAAAGAACCATTTGTCCTGTCTTCTAACAGTTTATTCTATGAATCCAAGCACACTGACATGACAGGAGGTGGGGAGGGGAGAGGGAGGAACTGAGAGGAACATAAGGGGGGCAGAGAGATGAGAGATGAAAGCTGGATGCCTAGAAAGATAAATGGTTCTGTTGTCAATTCGAAGTAATGAACATGAAACCAGCCTGGGCTGTGTCCGTTTCCCTCATCAGGCCCAGACCAAACACTGCTTTAAATAAAACATATTTCTTTTATTTCCCATTTCTTGCTTGCTAACTTAAAGATAAATTACTTGCTTGCAAGTGCAGTGAAAAGGAAATAAAATCAGTAACAGGCAGTGCCCAAAATGCCCCAGCTGCTTAACGGTCTGGCCTTGAGCAATACACAGTTTTTATGGAAAAGTTTTACTGGGCCTGTCGTTAAGGAAACAAAAGCAACTCTTCCCACCCCCGCTTTCCAGTCTCAAAAAATAAAAGTGAAGAAGAAGCAAAAGCCAAAAAATCAGAGCTCAGAAAAGCCAAGGCGATTTGGAATGGCGAGTGTAGTCGTTTTGAGTGACCACAGCGAAGTTAACTGTGTTTGCAATCATTGGTGTTGGAGCTGCAGAGCCGTGCCCAGTCTAGAATGTTGCTCTCGGGGAGGACAGGGGCTTGGTGGTCAGGCTTCTGCTGCCAGGGGTCAGTGGTTCATAATTAGACTCATGGGTTCTTTCCAGTTAGGTCATTGGATGAGCAATTAAATCCTTTCTGAGACTAGTTTGGGGCATCCTCAGAGGCTGACATTAAGCAGTTTTGAAACTGAAGAAATTGGAACATTCAATACACAGGGCAGGTGATTTTAGCATTCAGAACTAGGAATGGAACACTTTGAGAATAAAAATAAATGACATCTTATTTAACTTAAGAACTGCTTAGTAGATGTGCCCTCCTGTGCTGGACACAAAGCTCACAGGATTTACATGCACAGCCCCTTTAGTAACTAGAACCACACTTTTCAAATGTTAGCGTACAGGAGAGTTCGTGGGAAGGCTTGTGTAAACACAGATCTCCAGGCTCCGTTGGAAAATTTTGGAATGAGGCCTGGGGATGCACATGTCTGATGATGTTCCAGGTGATGTTGCAGCTGTCACTCTGAGGACCATGTGTTGAGCAGCACATTTCACAATGAACACTCTTTGATAATCCTGGGGATACAGGCTCTGAACATCTGATGCGCACCAGGCACTGATGAATAGCTCACATCTCTTATCTCCTTTATTCTTCACACGGGTCTACTGAGCATGTCACTTATTCCACGGGTCTACTGAGCATGTCACTTACTCTCTTTCGTGCAGAAGTCTGGGTTCCTGCAAGGTAAATGACTCATCCACAGCCATAGATATGACCAGTGATAGAACCAGGGGTAGAACTTAAATGTTGACCTCTCAAACCCATGCTCTCACCACAGAAGCGCACTGCTTCCCAGAGCCTTGTCTTTTCATAGAACTTGACTCATACATAGGTTTGACTTGTCCTTGTGATAATATCAAGAAATGAGTGGGAAAAGCTTTGAAGTAAGTTTGATTATTTTGAGTTAGCTGGGAGAGTGCAAATACAAGACAATGAACTCTTTCAGTGACTTTTACCTTGACAGAAAGACATTTCATTACTATGCTACCGGTGAGCTAATTATCTTCACTATATAGCTCCTCACTTGTCATTGTCCTTTATTTCCAATACTCAAAAATGAATGTGAGACGGAGACTTCTAAGGAAAAGTAGTACCAACGATAGATGGCAAAGCTAGACAGGACTTCATGGATGAGTTGGGACTTCAACCATAATGATAGGTGAATCTAGGCCTATGACAGCAAAGGAAGGATCTGTGGGGTTCTCTTCTGGGTGTTAATATATATGCAGTGAGAAAAATGACCCAGCCTGAGTGGAAGGAGCATGTGGAAAAGCAGAGGCATAAAGCTGTTGAGTGAAATATGGATCAGATTGATAGAATGGGAAGTTGGGGTTAGATATTTCTGGGTTAGAGATAGCGTTTCTTTACTTCTTTGAATATGACTTATACACTTTCACTTCTCCATTGCAGATTTAAAAGTGTGTGTGTGTGTGTGTGTGTGTGTGTGTGTGTGTGTGTGTGTGTGTGTGTACAGCTTTTGTGGCATTGGTTCTACCTGTCTACTTTTACATGGGTTCCAGGATCAAACTCAGGTCAGCAGGCAGCACAGCAATTGCCTTCTCCACTAAGCTATCTTGTTGACTCCATTATAAACATTAATTGAACATTCACCACTTACCAGTCAGCAGTCCAGATGCCGGCTCCACTGGCAAGGCACAAGGAAGTAATACATGNGANGAGAGACTTTACAAGTTATCCCTTTGTATTCATTGGTCAGCAGTATCAATANTATGCATCCTTTGGAAGCTTGTTAGAAATANAGAATTTCAGGTACTCCCTAGATCAACTGTGTCATAATCTGCACTTAAGCAAGATTCCAAGGCAACTTATAAGTCCACCAACAGTTGAGAAACAATAGATAATTCAATTTTTACTATGTTGCCCTCTGAAATTATCATTGTCTGTAAAGGATAGTCTGAAATGAATATATTTCTCAGAATGATCAAAATAAACAGGAACTTGTGAGGAAGAGACGATAATAAAATACATAGNGCTGTCAGGTTCTTGACTGGATACCTCCAATAATGGGGAGTCTGCTTATTATCTGNTTTCACCTCCTTGTCCAGCTTCTAAATCACAGCAAGGCATTTCGGTGGTGTTCAGTGAAGACTGATAGGACAAACGGCAGAGAAATGAGTACAAATTAAATCAGCCAATNCAGTTTCTGAAAGTTTACCACAATGCACTGATGTTTTAATCTAAGATTTATAGCTGGGATGAAAGTGCTTAAGGAAACATATTTTGAGGAGACTCGGACCATGAGGTATGGTAAAAGATAGGCATTTGGGGTAGGAGTGGTACTTTTGGTAAAGATGACTGAAGTCAAGTTTTACANACAAGAGTGCTTCAAGGAGATATGAAGAAGGTGGCCACAAAGGGGTTATAAGTGACTTCTCTGTGCTTGATTTCTTGTTCTGTGTAATAAAAGTGGATGGATGCGTACTGGAGGAATTCAGCAGGTGTCAGTTCATGAATCACATTGGTTAAGTGAATGGCAGGAATTTGTGTAGTCTGAGCTGTTAGTAAATCATGTTCTATCCTATGTAGTCTGAGCACGCTCTGAAGTAGGAACAGAGACAATATCCCCATACATCTAGACTAAATCAGTGGTTGGCCCTTGCACTAAGTTGAGGTGTTTCTCACAACGCTTCCCGATCTGCATTTTTGCTTTCTGAAGCCCAGTTACTCAAGGTGAACTATAGTCTGAAAGTCTAAATGAAAAGCAAACAAAATAGATTATGAATTTTAAGTTGCATACTATACCAGATCTCTTGCCATTGTTCTGTCCTGTTAGACCCGCAAACACCCCTTTGTGCATATGATACATGTGATGATGTATCGTGTACCTTCTCAGTGATGGATATCTGCTCAGTTACCACATCAGCTGCCACGGTACCATAGCACTGTGTTAAGGTAACCAATATTTACTTAATAATGACCCCAGAATGCAAGACTGGGGATATGGGCAATTCAGATGTACTAAAGAGAATTTGTAAAATATCTATGATAAATAAAAACAAAAAGGAAGAAAACNATTGGCNTTTTAAGGAAAAATGTTGAAATTATTAAGATCTATACTAAGTGACTTTTGTTAATCTCTACTGTGCTTCATTTATTAACTAATTTTAACATATCTATGCCTGTGTAGGCAAAAATACTGTACATTTGGAGATTGGTGCTCTTTGTGGTTTTAAGCATCCACTGCAGATATTGAAACATAATGTGGGGATAATCTATTTAAGCATTGATCATCTTACAATAATTTCCTTCTAAGAGTACAGACATTCCACTGAAAATCTTGCTACTTAAGAAACAGAGTTTTTTTTTTTTAAAGCATTATTACACTAGATAAGTCAAACTTAAGTGACATTGCATGGAGAGAAGTGATGTTTATGGTCCAGCTATTTGGGGATTAAGTCATCTTTTGACTTTCTTTACCTAGCAGAATGGGCATCACTTCAGGTTTATTGCGAGTCTTCTGAATGGCCTTTCTATTACTATCTTTTTAAAAATCATTTTAAAATGGAGAGAGAAGAGTAAGTGTGGTTTCCACCACCAGGATTGCATTTCAAAGGGGACTGCATAAAGTAATAACATAACTGCGCTCATGGAGAGTCAAAAATCTCTGTGTAATACATTGTTCAGCAAATCATTCATCACTGTAATTGCCATGGTTGACACTTTANTCATTTGTAGATTTTTCCTTTCTTGCCAGAATTTTTCTTCAGTAAAAATGATTTAAGGAGTAGCTATAGGGTTCAATTCTANGCTTCACGACAGAACAGGGACAAGAGCAGTATTATTTTCCATATCCTCTCTCATTCCTGGCCTAGCTTATTGTGAGTGCACATTCTTAAGGAGCTGGCCAACCATATCGCATTTTCTTTCCGTTTTCTTGCGGGGGTGAATTCTAGATTCTAGTGGGACACTTCAGGGTGCGTAGCCCATTACGCTTTGTAGCCTGNAAATGGCATTTCCTGCATAGCGTAGGCCAATTCAGTTTTTGCACTACAGACATTGAGTTCAAATGAAATAGTGAGCACACATACGTGATATTACAAATCACTTTAGCATTTAGGTGTCTTGTATTCCTGTCTTTTCTGTAATGGGCTAGAGACATATGGAAGATAGGACTCAAAAAGTTTGGTACCCAATACCATAGTAGATGGTTTGTAGACCCTCTCCTACTGTCTGCCAGTTACCTCTATGCNTTACACACAACCACCTGCCAACACAAGAACTCCAGAGAAGGGCACTCTTAGTCATGTGAGCTTGTCCCATGAGTAGGGGTTTTAAAGTAAACAGTTGCATTTATTGAGTAAAAGATTTAGTGAAACATCTTTGGCAACTCACAATGTTCTAATTTATTCCTCGGGTGACCATATTTTTCAGCCAAAAATTGGAGACAGTTGTTTGATGAGTGGGCAGAATATTTGAAATCAGAGCTGCCTTGGAAAAGCTCTGGGTGTCTGTTTTCCATCTCCGTGTTTGTTAAGAATAGGTTTGTGAGTCACTATTTTTAAAATGCTCTGTGAGCAAGTGGGATAATAGTTTTAACACATTTTCAAAAGAGAAGCAAAATTTGTAATTTCATTGTGATTTTCCTCAGACATAAGCACATTGAAGTAGTCAGAGATGGTTGTGGATACATGGAAGGGGAAGGAAAGCAATTATTGTGGGGAGGGAGAGGCGGTTGATTTTGGTGCAGGAAAAGACTTGTAATATTTGTTTAAAATGTATGTTTGTTATTCCTACTCCAGAAGCAGCTTTAAAAAATGATATCCCTTTACAACTGGGAACTGGAGTTCAGAGGTTCATTCCAAAGTTCATTTTATGCTGTTTAGTCCCACACTTTTGTTGTTGTTATTTGTTTGTTTTGTTTTTATTGTTTGTTTGTTTGTTTGTTTCAGGAAAATTTTGTGGCCCTGGCTGGCCTAGTACTTGCTTCCATATGTCTTAGGTTTTTTTAAAAATCAGTAATAAAATAATAGGTCAACTGAAGGAAATCATCAGACTACAGAATCTCATTTAATCTTGAAATGATCCATATCAATTATCTGTGAATGAAAATGCTGAGGGAATATCCTGAGACTTCTTGCTGGTATTTAGTTTTCTTTTCCAGCTCAACAACTGGTTTTCCCAAGGAGCTTGCTTTCTCTGTGTCCGTCAGCCTGGACAGCATGCCAAGGTAGTAGAATAACCAGCCTTCCTTCCCTGCATTTATCTGTTTCCAGGACTCTCAGCTCTAATTCCTTGCTATTCAAAGTGTGACCTGAAGATTGGCATCCTCAGGACCACCTGTGTGCATGTAGAAGATGTAGAATCTGAGTTTTTTTTTTTTCTTCTTTTCTATTACCTCAAACTTCTGAGTTAGAATCTGCGGTTTTAGGAAGTTCCTAGATGATTTCCATTCACACACATTAGGAAGCACTGTGCTAGCACCTAATGTCCATTCACTTGAGTAAATAGACTCAACAGTAAATGAGAGTAAAAGACACACAGCCCAGCTCCCTGCTTGTATGATAGCTGGGGGTGCTCAGGCTTTTGGGAGTGTCCTTTGGAAGAGGTTTCTCCCTTCTATCATAGCGATGTCCTGAGGCAAATCTGAGCTGCAAGACTGGGAGGAGAGAGGAGTTTATAGTGCTCTTCATTGAGGGCAGAGTAACTACAGGAACTACCCGTCTGGGGCTTTGCCACAATAGATTCCAGGCAGGAGCAAACGATTCTCAATACAAACATGCTTTGATACCAAAAAGAAAGGAAGNGAGAAGTAAATCTTAGCCTTCATTTTTACACCTACTTCAGAGACAGAGAATAGTTTCTTTCCTTAATTATTTATGGTGTTACCTTGGCAGTATTTATAGATTATGATCAGATTCCCTCCTTGAAGTTCATTCTCCCGACTGTATAAATTTAGTTGCCCTGAGTGTGTCTCATATGTCTTTCCCTCTGAGCCAGCCTGAAACACATTCTCTTCCCCTTTGCTGGCTCTGTGATTTATCTGCCTTACTCCTAGGCTGCTGGAGTCAGAGGAGTCCCTGCGTTTGGCCTTTGGCTGGTTTAGACTCACTGCTGCTTCTCTGGCGTTACATGCTGTTCCTAATATGCATATCTGAAAGATGCACTGAGATTATTATTTATTTGTATTGTCAGTCCAGTGCAAATGTTTAAACTCAGTAGAGTGGATAAATACATCACNGTCCTGCTGTATGAACATGGCTGTATTTAGGCGTGATCCAGGTGACTCTTCTAGGCAGAGCCTTTTAGACTCTGGGGTCTTTGAAAAAATGACCAACAGGATCAAGCTAATCCTCAAGCAGATCCAGGAAGAAGAGTACTTTGTTTAAAAAAAAAATAGCTTCCATAGGATTTTCTGCTAATCGGAACTTAAAAATATGTTTCAGATGACTTTTTGAGCAAATGTCTCTCTGCCTGCGTATGTTTTCACACAGAATGNTGGAAAGAAACGAATTTTCTTTTCCTTGGCTGTGCTTATTTATTAGATGAGTGCCAAGAATTTTATCTGAAGCTTTTTATTGCCAGATGAAAGCTTAATTCTACCATCCTACCTCNGGCAAAATTCAGTTGTTTTCTAAGAGGGGATGGATGGTGGTGGTGATTTTTTTCTCTGGTTGACAGTTATTATGACAANGGTCTGGGTTGGTCACAGGAATACAATGTAACCCCTTCACTTGTGNGTTTCCTAATCACAGAACTTACTTGGTAGATATTAAATAATTCAAGGAAGATGAAGAAGCATAATTTAATTNACCTTCAAAATTAGAAATTATTGATAGCAATGAAGAGAACATATTTAGTATCAATGTGAGAGANGAAAAGNACAGAAATTCCTGGCCAGAGGAGCTNGAGAACATAGATTTTACCTCTCAGTCTGCAGTGTCATATCTTATAGTATTTTGTGACATTTGCTAATTCTGGGGTTTTCTCCTGCTTCACAAGGGTAGAGGGAGGGTCCAGTTTGATGCATGTAAAATCCTTGTGTACAATGATGGCTGCAAATATATGCAGTAGAAGGTGATGATGTAAGTGCTAGTACTGTTGCTTATGGTGATGTAGCATCTGTCCTATGAGAAAGACATATTCTTAATGAATTCTGTATGCCTACAGCAGCATGTTTTTAGAAAGAGAAACTGACAAAANCAGACTTAATATATGATATTTTCTCTAAGAATTCCAAGATATCATGATGCATGTGGTTTGCTTTCTTTAAAGATGAAAATGCCTTTAAATGCTTTTTTTCTATTTTATAATTTACCTTATGTAGGAGGAAAGTCTCAAGTTAAAGGAAACAAATTTATTGTCTACATTTTGCCCAGTCATGATCTTTGTAGTAGCCTCTGTCTGCTGCAAGCTTCTTTGATGAGTGTGAGAGCTTATACTAACCATGGTTATAAGGATAAATGTTTAGAATATAGTTAAAATATATATTGATTAAGGAAAAAACTACTANTAGTAGTTGCTTCTCTAGGGTCCATGACAAGGTTTATAGTATTGGGCTTGAGTTATCTTGTATCAAGTAGTCCTTAAATACCNTTTGACAACTGTTGATTACCTCAAGATATAAATGCCATTAGTACACCACTGTGGATATCATGTTGTGTTGGTCAATGTGGTTCGTAGGCGTTACAGAAGGTAGGTGTCCTGGTTATTTTACCTGTTTTTCTGTCTGTCTGTCTATCTGTCTGTCTGTTTGTCTGTCTGTCTGTCTATCATCTGTCTATGTATCTATGTGTCTATTTTTGTCAACTTGACACAAACTGGCATTATCTAAGAGGGAACCAGAGTTGAGTAAATATCTATATTGGCTTGTCGGCAAGCCTATGAGACACTTTTTTAACTAGAATAGAAATTATTACTAGAATTATGGAGTATCACTGTGGCAGATATGATTGTTTAATTTTGGGGGAGGTTTACGGAAGGAGTTTGGAACGTTGGGCTAGAAAAGCCATTGAGTGGGCAGAGCTTAACGGGTTCTTGTGCGAACTTGGAAAATAATGCTAAGAGCAGTGCAAATGAGGGAGGCCTGGACTCGAAATTTCAGAGGGAAACAAAGGCTCTTGTGGGGCTGTTTATGTGATANAGTGAATTAAGACTTTGTGGTCCTGTTCAGCTAGGTCTAAAGTACTGGCTGTGATTATCAAGAGACCAGAGCCTCTGAAGTGAAACCTTTGCTTTGATGGCTAGCTGGAGCTCAAAATTAGCAGTGATTAAGAAAAGGTAAATATCACTGAGGTTGAAATCTGAGAAGTATCTCCTCAGAATCGGCCCACCGAAACTGTGATCCAGAGGGGTCAAAGTTGTACCTGGCACTGGCAGCTCAACTTGGTAATGTGTAAGCATTTCCCAGGTGGTACTGGTTTGGAAGACGTGAAGGGGTCATGGAAAACAGATGAGGCTTGGCACTGTGAGAGGACAGGAGCACTGTTGGTGAATGTGCAGCCTCAGTTGAAGAAGAAACCNCATGGGGTTATGGAGAGANGTTGAGACTGGATACCACGTTGAAGTCAGAGTCCACAAAGAAAGCCCAGGGGAGGCTATTGGTGAAGGTTTAGCCCAGTTGTAGTGGAGACTCCAACATTATGGAGACACCATGACCATGTTGTNAGGGACAGCAGCAGGTGTGGAGTGGAACTACCCTGAGCTTAGGGGGACATGTTATGTGTGCCCTGGATGTCAGGGCCGAATCCAACCCTTTGGATGCTAGGNGATTGTGTGGGTCCCAGATANCAAGCATAAACATTTTTATACAGTTGAACTTTGGTTTTGCTTCGACTTGTTTACATCTGTGCCCTGGTTCTTCCCTCTTAAGGTAAGAAAGTATGGAACATATTTTATTTTAGAGGAGTCCACAGTACAGAGACTTTGGAAGTTTTCAGGGACTTGGGATATTTTAGAGAAAATCTGAACTCTGAAAGATACTTTAGATGTTTGAGAGGAGCTGAACTTTTAAAGGCTTGTGGGTTTTTTCTTTTTTAAGATTTGTTTTATTACTATTATTATTTATTACTTTTTATTTTTTGAGAGTTCAATCATATCATTTCTCCCTCTCCTTTTCTCCCTCCAAATCCTCCCATATACCCTCATTGATCTCTTTCAAATTCAGAATCCTTTTTTCATTGGCTATTGTTACATG